>CAUEEP010000822.1:0-138716 GCA_958450365.1 Mesorhabditis belari
TCACATCAAGCATTGATTCAGATCTGGTTGATCAGTGAAACCCGATTGACATTGAGAGAGACATTGAGGGAGACATTGAGGGAGACATTGAGAATAAACTGTAGAGTAAACAATCAGATTGAGAAACAAACAACAAACATTGAGAGTCTCATTTTCGACTCCAATCTTGTCAAGGAAAGAAGCAGTCATTTTTCTCACAAAGTCCACAGAAGATCAGTTCTCTTTGACACCCGAGAAATTCTTTCTTCTGTTACTTTGAGCTTATTTATTCACAGATTTTGAACATTAATGACACAGATTTACAAGATATTTGAAGAGGAGGCAGCCGATTTCGAGATTGTTGTAACCTAAAAGTTAAATTTGCAAAAGGTGACTATAACCATTCACCGTAAATACTGTAATACTACCCCACCCCATAACGTTGGGGAGCGTTTTGTAGTCTAGCTTTGAATGCGTTCTTCTCGACACTGGTTCATGCTACAATCGGCTTCTCATTATGAAAAAAATAGCTGAAATTGAGGGTTATTTTTTTGATACTAAAGACACATTTTTCAAATGTACGGGCGCCTTGAAAAAATTGAAAAGTTCCCTCTTCCTCTTTCCACATCTCGTCGGATTTTCTATTTTTAAAAACTAATTGGAAAAGAAAGATGACATTTCAAATTCACCTGTCTTTTTCGTTCTTTGTCGAAGAAATCAATTCGAAATTTATCATAAGTCTATGTTAAATAAAAAAACCTGAAAAGAAGCATAAGAGCATAAGCCTAAGCCTAAACCTGAGCCTAAGCCTAAACCTGAGCCTGAGGTCCTTTTCCACCTGCTGTCACTTCTGAATTTCTGCTTGAAAAGCCGAATTCGATTTATTCCTAATATCACTCGAAATGTTTTTCGCCAACGTAAGGAGTTTAGTGGATCGAAACGAAATCATTTAAAAATGTGAATGCCTGGGAGTCTTTCTTTGAGCGTGCCCTGACTGTGTGTAGTTTGCAAAAATTTACACCTGTTGGCGTGAAAAGAGTGGGGTTCCGGCTCGCTGTCAATTCAGAGAAAGTCTCTTTGAAATTGAACGCGATCTCCTTTTCACCTGCTGTCTTCTCCATTTCCACTTTAAGGCCGAAATTCCCTTTTCTCATTTTGTTGAAAGTCAATCAAAATCAAAAATTAAAGCTGTTTCTTTTCCACCTGCTGCCACTTCCTCAATTTCTGCTTGAAAGGACGAAACTCACTCATTGCTCACATCACTCCAAATGTTTTTCGTCCCGGATTCCACTCAAAAAATCGTGATTTCGGGAATCTACGATGTCGCCACCGTTCTCTCAGTTATTCTCAGTCCAGTAGTTTTATATCTATTATATTTGGAACGGAAACGAAACCCCAAAATGCACACAGTCTTTCAAGCGGGAATCGTGGTAAGACATTGCCTTTTTTGAGTCGTTTATCTGAGTCCAGTATCTGAAAACCATCAACCATCAACCAAAAGTCAAGTTTTATGTATAAGCAAATATCTTTTCCTTCCTCCTTTCTTCATTCGACTTCTCTCCTTTCCCCCTTCCTCTTTCTTCCCAAGACCTAACCTAAAATACTAATTGTATAACAAACTAAATGTAAGCCGGTTTTGAAGGCGTGTTTTTAGACGAATCTACAATTCGAGATTACAGTGTGCCTCTTTTCTTTGCGATCTTGTTATGGGAATCTCGAACCCGGTGATTCTAGTTCCATACCCCGCCGGGATGGCTGTTTCGCGGATCTTCAACGCATTCACCGTTCCGCCATGGATCGTGAAATATTTATTCCGTAACAACCATTTCAAGCGATTCTTAAATAATTATATTCAGTTCGGCTGCTTTCTGGGAGAGGTCTTTATTCTCTACTTACTAATTTTCGCGTTGCAACATCGCTTATTCTTATTAAAGAATAATGGCCGAAAATTTCAACCTTCACTCTTTTTCATTGCTTATTCGCTTCTTATAGGCATCCTTCCTTGCATTCTCTTTTTTTTCATACAAGGGGCGCCGTTTGTTGACGCAGAAGCGATAGATAAAGGGGTGAGTGGATGAGAAGATGAAAACTCCAATAATCACAGCTTAAATTGACCACTGAGTTGGATCAGCAAAGAGTACGGTAGCCGTGGGGCACGGTGCAGCGATCAATCATTGATTTCATTTTTGGCTTAGAAAAATACCTCTAAAAGCCACTAATATTCAGGATATTGACGAGTACGGAAGCGGTCTCTATCGACTTGGGATCATTGGTATCTATTTTGCGTTGAGTGTTGTGTTTCCTACTGATCACAATGCTTTGGTGAGTGTTTTTTGTTTGAATGATTGAATAAAATCAAAGAAAAGGGCTCGTTTCATCATTTTTTTCGTTTATGCTTATAGTGTCTGCAGAAAAATGTTTGCAGCTTTTGGAAAGAACCAGGGAAAAGTTTCAGGAAAAGTTTCAGGATCACTCAAATACACAGATCCCTGACGAAATGCAGACTTTTATAAAAGAGACATCTGGTGCTTTTTATTGGGTGGTTAATCGGTCGTTCATTCCATTCTTCGTTGTCGCCATCATAATCTCCGGTTCTGTACTGGGAAGCGAAATTGGCCTCACAGTGCTAAGAATATTTCATCTCATGTACAACCTCGGCAAGAATATAAAAAGTAAACAGACTCGGCAAACACAGATCGGCTATGTGCGAATTCTTTTATTACAGGTGGGAACCGAGCTAGGGTGGTAATTTCATGTTTTTCAAGCTTTAGTAAGTATGTTTTATGCTTATTTTAGGATCGTTTGCAAAAAATCCACCGGAGATGTTTATTTTTCATGAATTTCGTAAAACAAACTAACAAAGAAAAGAAACGAACCAAAGCAAATGAAAATTCGACTACTTGCCTAGTCTCAATTAGCGATCTTTGATACAAAAGTTCAATGGTGATTTGCAAACATATATTCTGGCAAAAAATTATAGACGCACCCTGTTTTTTGCTAGTTTAGAGCCGGATATAAGTGCTAGTCCAGTGAAAAGTATTTTTTTAGTTTCTTTATTGTAAAAAACAACTCCTGCAAAATTTCAAGTCATTTCATTCATCCAAAGTATTTTATCGTACAAAAAACGTTTTATCAGCTGTCAAAAAATTATAGACGCACTTTTATTTTATCTAGAAAAAGTTAACAGAAATAAAAATGAAAACACAAACCAAATAAATTAATAATGCGTGGCCCCTCCTTACTTTAGTCCAACTTCAAAAAGACGTCTCGGCATCGAAGAGACAAGGTCATGGAGCGCTGTTGGCTGAAGCCGATTCCAGGCTACTTGAATGGCTTTCTTGAGTTCATTCACGCGCGAATATTGCTTGTTTCCCTTGTAGACATCTCGAACGAGTGTCCCTCACACATTCTCAATCGGGTTCAAGTCTGGGCTGCCACGGGCCAAGCGACAGTGCCGATTTTGTGCGCTGTCAGCCAATCTCTTGTGGAGCAACTTGCATGAATACTTTGACAGAGTGTATGTAAATTGTCAATTAGCGATCTTTGATACAAAAGTTCAATGGTGATTTGCAAACATGTAATTTAGATGAAATTTGTGCACCCGCACAAGGCTTACAGGCAAATGAAATCCCTTTTCAGCTCCTTGCCATGTTCGTATTCTATGGTCTTTCGACTGCTGCTTTTAACGTGAGCCTCGCTAAAGATTATCTTCATTTGGATTTGGATTTTGGTTAGTGAGAAAATTGATAAAAGGAAAACGTTTCTTTTCCGTTGGATGCCTCTTTACGACCTATATCAGTTGGCATTCCACAGCAAATTGTTTGATTTTGATGTTCGGCGCAAAGTCTATGCGTAAACTTCTCTTCAAAAAGATCAAGGAGTTATGGTCAAGTGGGTCTTGAAATGGTGACATGTTCTAGAAAAGCAATACTTTCATTAACTTAGACTTGGATTCATAACAATTTGAATCTGGTTAGTCAAATGGCATCTTTTAGCTTATCAGAAGTATCACGGAGAACACTCAAGTAATAGTGGTTCGATCACAGGAAAAGCGCACCAGCGCGGAAAATTGAAGGTCACTCCAGCAACGACTAGGGTGAAGTCTTTAACGAATAACGTGCCGACGCGATTTTGATTGTTGAAGTAATTTCCAATAAATTTTTCCTAGCTTTACATGCTATTTTATTTTCTCCGATTTTCCACAATAGTATGTCCATGTGCACGGCCTTGTTTGACATGCATACAAAGCGCTTTCTTCGCAATTATACGCGTCGATACGTGGATGGGAACCTAGAATAAAGTGCTGACGGTCTAATGGCATTTTGTATCTGCAAAATGAAATCAAAACAGAACCGAATTAAAGTATTAACCTCTCAACTCAACAGGGTTCACGGGTTCGCTGGCGATTTAGTTAGGAAGAAAAAATAGATGCACTTACCAAATATGAGTAGAATGCGAATTGGACATAAGAATAGAAGTGATAGAAAGGTAAAGGCTCCGATGGACAGGACACGTGGTGAGAAGAACACATGATCGGTGAATGATAACAAGGATAACTGAATGATAAACAAGGATAACTGATAACCAGGTGACCAAAAGAGGCCTACTGAAAGACCAAGAACAAGATGGAGGACTCGAGTTGAGGCAAAAGCCAGAAACAAGGAGGACCCAGCCACCGCCAACACAAGTCCAAACAAGCATTGTGCGGAACCAACCAAGACCGACGACCCTGGATGTTCCTGGCAAGAGACAGGCAAGAGATGAGTATGGAAAATGACTCGTGATCATATGTAATCTGCTGTGAGAGAATGTATGAGTTGTAAATAGCAATAGTAAATAGTACCTAGCAATAGTAAATTACTTGCCTACAGTTTTTGTGATTTTTGTGATCTGCGCGAATGAAAAGCGATATCAGAATAAATTATTACTCGAGAGAAATACACTTTGGACTATCTAAATGCTATCAAGAAAAACCTCGTTGCTCATTCTATATTTTTCCAAAAAGCCAGCCCAAGTGGCCATTTCGTTGACCTTTGAAGTTATACAGACGGCAGTTATATCAGGTGTCACGACGCTATTGCGAATATTGAGTAATGTATATTCTTAATATACTGGAGAAATTTCAAGCGAAAAGAACCGGGGAAGCAATAGTTGTCGGCAGGAGAAGGTACCTAGATTGCGACTCGACCTGCATTCACTTTTTAACACCCAAGTCTCCAATCATCAATCAACCTGGCTACCTTCCCCTGCTGGCAACTATCGCCTCCATCTTTTCGCCGGAGAATTTTTTGTTAATTGGTGTTAATTCCAAAAAGTATAAAAAGAAACAAAAAAGATCAATTTTGCAATGTCAATTCAGTCTAACATTTCCAGAGATCAATTGTTCGCAGAATGTCAATCTTAGCTGTTTTATCCCATTTATCCATCGAGTAAATTTTAGGGAAAAGTCTTTTGAAAGTCAATCAAAATCAAAGTCAATCAAAATCAAAGTCAATCAAAATCAAAGTCAATCAAAAATTAAAGCTGTTTCTTTTCCACCTGCTGTCACTTCTTCAATTTCCGCTTGAAAGGACGAAATTCACTCATTCCTCACATCACTCCAAATGTTTTTCGTCCCGGATTCGACGCAAAGACTCGTGATTTCAGGAGTTTACGATGTCGCCAGCGTTTCCTCAGTTATTCTCAGTCCAGTGGTTTTATATCTATTATATTTGGATCGGAAACGAACCGCGAAAATGCACACAGTCTTTCAAGTGGGAATCGTGGTGAGACATTCACTTTTTCAGTCGTTTTATCTGAAAACCATTAATCTTTAACAGAAATCAACGAATAGTTCAGCTGTGAACCAAAATTCTACAATATATATAGCGAGGAGATCTCTTTTCCTTCCTCCTTTCTTCATTCGACTTCTCTCCTTTCCCCTTCTTCTTTTCTTCCCAAGTCCAAACCCAAAATACTAATTGTATAAGAAACTCAATGTACGCCGGTTTTGAAAACGTGGTTTGGGACGAATCTACAATTCTAGCTTTTCAGTCTGCCTCTTTTCTTTGCGACCTCGTTCTGGGCATCTCGAACCCGGTGGTTTTACTTCCATACCCCGCCGCCTTCTTGGTTTCGCCGATCTACCACGCAATTAACATGCCGCTATGGATCACGAAAACAATAATCGTGACAACTATTGAATAGAATCTAAGAAAAAAGCTCGGTTCATAAACTTCTTTTTCTTCGTTTTAAGCCGACAAATTGTTTGAAGCTTTTGGTTAGAACGAAGGAAAAGTTTCAGGATCACTCAAATGCACGGATCCCTGACGAAATGCAGACTTTTCTAAAAGAAACACCTTCTGCTTTTTATTGGGTGCTTAATCGGTCGTGGATTCCATACGTCTCTATTGTCTTGCTAATCGCCGTCTTTTTATTTGGAGCCGAAATTGGATTCACAGTGCTAAGAATATTTCATTTCATGTACAAACTCGGCGATAATATAAAAAAGTAAACAGGCTCGGCAAATAATCCGAATATGCATATCCGATGCATATCCGAACCGATTAAGGGTTGTTATCAAGGCAAAAGGCGGTCATATCGAATGATCTCTTGTTTCCTTATTTTTTACTGTTAAATAAAGCTATTTCTGTTTAAAAATCTTCCAGTGAAACTTCTTGGTGTGCAATGCCTTGAGTATCTTGTTGCAATAATTATGACGCACCCTGTAGAGTCCGTTTCCCATTGAAAATTGAAATGGAATTTGAAAATTTTATGAATTTCGTAAAATAAGCAAACAAGGAAAGCAACAGAACGGATCAAATGAAAATCCGACTACTCGCTTAACTTTTTTTGCTCAATCTTTTTTCTTCTGACACCAAAATGGGTTTGTGTGACGGAAAATTCAGCTTTGACTTTAATCATTTTTGACAAATGACTCAGTTTTTGACAACTTTTGAAGTAGCAAGTTCTAAAGAAATAATATGTCTTTCTGATAGGGAGAACCGCAAGTCGATTGGCTGGATATTCATACTTATCTCGCTAAATTTGGTTCCTTATCTCTCTGACTTTCCTTATCTTTGAAATTTTGGTTTTTTGGTTCCTTATCTTTGAAACAAAGCCCCAAGACTTATGTAGCAATCTAATAATTAAATTCATTTCGATTCGATTAGGCTTCATTAGGCAAAACCGAGCAAAATTGAGCAAAACGGACCGAATCTCAAGGAAAGATTTCAATTAGGGACCTTTTATACGAAAGTTAAATGGTAGTTTGCAGGCATATTTAAATTTGCATGAACTTTGTGTACCCGCACAAGGCTTACAGGCGGCCTACAGTATACTTTTTAGTTCCTTGCCTTAACCCTATTCTATGGTCTTTCGTGTATGGCTTTTTTTCCTGAGCCTCGTGCAAGATTCTGTTGATTTGGATTTCGGTTAGTCAAAAAAATCGATAAAACAAAAATGTTTCGTTTCAGTTGGGTGCATCTTTTTGGCCTATTTCGGTTGGCATTCCACAGCAAATTGTTTGATTTTGATGTTCGGCGCAAAGTCTATGCGTGGACTTCTCTTCAAAAAGATCAAGGAGTTATGGTCAAGTAGGTCTTGAAATGGTGACATGTTCTAGAAAAGCAATACTTTTAATAACTTAGACTTGGATTCTTAACGATTTGAAGCTGGTTAGTCAAATGGCATCTTTTAGCCTATCAGAAGTATCACGGAGAACACCCAAATGATACTGATCCGATCGCTGGAAAAGCGCATCCGCAAGGAAATTTGAAAGTCGTTGCCGCCACGACTAGGCTGAAGCTCTTAACGAATAAGGTGCATATGTGATTTTGATCGTTGAAGAAATTTCCAATAAAGTTTTCCTGGCTGTACATGCTATTTTTGAGAGTCTGAATTTGCAAAGATGCTTTGCAGTTTTATAGTGGATTGATTTTTTCGATTATCCAAAATAATATGTCGATGCTCACAGCCTTGTTTGAGATGCATACAGGGCGCCTTCTCGCCTTCGCAAATGAACCGAGCTCCTTCTGTAGTCGACCTTTATATGAGGGATCCCACTGGCTATGGTACCAAGAAGCATTTTGGAAGGAAACCGAAAACTACAAAAAGGGATCGACGAGCAACGATCCGAACGGCCTCAAACTCAACAATTGAATAGCTAAAAGTCAAAGCGGATTTTCTCGAGATTTTTTGCATCTAGTTAACAAAAGTATGGCTTCTGCAAGACCGATCAAAGCAAAAGAATGACCAAAACAGGAGACAACGACGGTGAAGTGTCCAAACTGGTTCTATTTCTGATGACGAGTAATTTTCAAATGCTTTCAAATGCTTTCAAATGCAAACTGAAGCCAAATTTTTAGATCCTTATACAAATCATTCAACTAGTATCGACTTGACAAGGTTAGTTGTTGAGTGCTCTTTTTAGGTCACAATCAGTCGATCATCTGATGGGCTTGTTCTGCAAATTTCGTTAGAAGAGGTGAATTTTTGATTTGGGATCTATTAAAGTTCATTCTGGTTAGATCTTAGCTGAAAGACCGGCAGCCATCGCGCAAAAAGAGCAATGAGTCCATTGTCGCTCATCGATTCTCATCAAGATGCTCATCGACCAGCTGCTGCATCAAACGAGCTGCATGACGAGCCGCATCAAACGGATATTGTAAATTGGGAAACATTTATAGTGGAGTGCGGAAATGAAGTCAGCAATGTGATCAGAAGTTTCTAAACGTTCAACTTAAAAGCGTAAACCTTGAGCGAAAGTGATTGAGCTGTGAATTCACCGTTAACACCAGGAACCCTCAAATATCGAGAACACAATAGAGAAGAATGCTTTTGAATTTTTGTATTTGTATTTATTACTCGTTATTTCTTATCACTACGTTCGATAAATTTCGGCATCGGAGCATTTTTGAGTGCTCGCCTTTGCGCCTTTGAAAATCCACAAAAACAACGACTTCCGAGAATCTCCCAAAAGCCATTTTGCAGAAGAAACAATTAACCTTTTTAATAGTTCAAATAGAAATTTTGTTGGTGGCGGCATTATTTTTGAAAAAACGTTTGGAAAAAAATGTCAAGACTTATGCACCAACCTAATCTCTCTATTTAAAGGTTAATTTCTGATGTAGTTCCGCAGAAATTTACATTCAAACTTTTAAATTTGCATTTGAAAGCGTGTGTTTAGATTTTACTTCGTTTACTGTAGCTTGGCTGAGTGGTTAGAATCCTTGGTCATCGTTCTGCAGGTCGACGGTTCGATGCCAGATGCAAAACATACTAAGATTAGTGTAGCTTCACAAAGATCTCGATCGTTTTGAGCGGAAAGTCCGCCAAGGAATGCCTCAAAGAGCTCAAATCGAAGAAGAAAAGCTGAATTTGCAAAAGAATGCCAGTCCTTAGAGCCAATCCTTTTCCCGAAGTTACGGATCCAATTTGCCGACTTCCCTTACCTACATTATTCTATCGACTAGAGGCTGTTCACCTTGGAGACCTGCTGCGGATATGGGTACGATCCGGTACGAGATTCAAATTGGTTCCCTCGGTTTTTCAAGGACCCAGCCAGGCGCACGAGACGCCACAGAAACCGTGACGCTTTACGAAAACAACGTCGCTATCTTCGGCTGAACCGTTTCCAGCGAGTCCGTTCCTTAACCAGAGAAGAGAACTCTGGCTCGGGCCTAGCTAGGTGTCACCGAGTTCATTTGCGTTACCGCCCGATGCACTCAGAATTTATCAAAATCAAAATTTATCAAATTGTACTCTAACTCAAAGTGTCGTAAACAGCAAAGAATTAAAGAAAAAAGATATTCAGATAATGAAAAGAGATACAATTACATATGGAAATCAAAGAGACATATCTTCAAACCCAAAAATTCCCCTATATACAAAAGCCGGCAATATTTCAGTATGGTTTTTTTTTCAGTTTAGTTGGTATCTCTATTGATTAAGAGATTTGCTAAAAGGTGCTCTTGAGAGAAGCTACCGTATCCCGGCGCTCTATAGAAGCTATTGTACTCCTAGCTTTTCCAAGAAAGCTACCGTACTCCTGACGCTCTTAGCAAAAAATTATAGTACTCTAGGTGACTTTAGAAAAAGCTACCGTGCTTCTCGTGATCAATTAAATGTTCAAAACCAGACCTGTTAGTCGGTTCTAAACAGAAAATTCACAGATTAAGGTAGTTATCTTCAAGGGTACCTTTTAGAAAAAACTCTTATCCATAGGGACACAGTTTAGAATACAGATTTTGGCGTAAAAACATTAAAAAGCACAGACTTGGGATTACGACGGGATCAGATAACCGGTACTCATAAAGATGTGTAAAGGGAATCATCTTATACGGAGAGAAACTTTTGGGAAACAAACGAACACTTTATGTAACCAGATTTACTCAATGACGAAGTTAGTGCAAAATAGAATTCACTAATGCATTATTCTAAAAGTCGCTCTTTCTACCGTAGTCCTTTCATTTTGCACTAACTTTTATCAATAAACAAGGACAATAAGCAAACCACCGTATTCGAACCGAGGTTTCGTTAAATTTTAAACAACTCCAATTCGGATACAGTATCAAATACCATACTATAACCCATCAGCAAAGAAGAAAAATGGAAATAAATTTTGAGCACAGCAAAGGGAAATATCAAAAATTCGATAAAAACAGAACAGAAACAGCTGACAGATGAATAAATTAAGACTAGGAAAAAAATACATCATGTTCGTCTAAAAACATGGGAATGTGCCTAGGTAACGGAAGAGTTAAAAAGTAAGTAAAAATACATAGGGTTAAGCAAAAATTTTGACAAATTAATCTTCTTTATCCTTCTTGGCCGAAATCCTTGGCGAAATTTTCCAGTTTGCTGAGATCATCACGATTGACGGTGGGTTTGACAGTGGAAAGAGATCGGAGGATGTCGTTCTGATAAGAAAAGGTTTTCAAGTTTTAATATAGACACAAGGCATGTCTCAGTAACTAAATTTTAAGCAACAATTTTTAAGTAGCCCATATGTCAGCAAGGCAACATTAAAAACCCAGGTTTTCTGGCCTTTTACTTTTACTTTAAACTATGATGAAACAGGTAATTATCGTGTTCCATTTCCTAATATTAATCGTGTTCTGTAAAATAGAAATTTTACTATTATTCTAAACCCACCATTGCCAGTAATGGTTCAGCAATTTTCCCTTGAGGCACATCCAACCAACTCATCGCGATCGCCATTGGGTCTCCCGGAGAGCACGGTGTCAAAAGATCGTTGACTGTCGTTTGTGGGTTATTTGGATCGGGACCAGAGACGTACTAAAAACAAACATAGATAAATTTTAAAAGTCTAATTCTTGCTTTACAATCAAATGCTTACCTTGAAATGTGTTGCTGTTTGCACTCTTCTCACTGGTTGCATGAGGGCATCCTTGACAAGAATGTTGATATCGTAACCGGAGAAACCTTCCGTCTTCTCAGCCAGCGACTAAAGATAATTATAAAAAAAGCTTTAAACATTTGGAATTAACCCTGTAGTCTTGATCCGCCAAATCGTTTCGATTCTTTCCCACGTCCAACTTAAACATCTCCTTTCTTCCTTGAATATCCGGCAACGAGATGTAGATACGTTTTTCAAAACGCCTAAATAAAAAGATAAAGTAGGTTTTTAAAAAATAAAGCTGAAATTTAAATTTCGCAGAAAAGGTCTGTCACTTCCAAAGTTTACTACTGAACGTAGTCTAAAAGTATAATGTGAGTCAGATAAATTCCCATGGCTAAAATTTTATATCTATCCTCAATTCGTTACCTTCGAATAGCGGCGTCAAGAATCCAGGGAATATTTGTCGCACCAAGTACCAAAATGCCATCGTTGTTCAAACCGACTCCCTAAATAGTACTATTAATTAAAGTTAATAACAATAGTTTAAAAGTTTGGTAAATTCTAAGATCCAAAAACCATAAAGTGCACTGAGATTTTTGACACTCAACGTGAAAAATTTATCAGATTCAAGCTCACGTTTCTATCTTTTTCAAAAATCTCCAGAAAGTTCAAATCGAAAAATGAATTTTTAATAAAGTTTCTAAACTTATCACATGCTTTAGGAAGATCTCAATTTTTGTCAAGAATCTCCAAATTCACCTGCATTTGCACCATGAACTCCGTCTTCACACGTCGAGCACTTTCACTTTCATTATCCGATCGTGACGAGCACAATGAGTCAATCTGAAATTATAAAGTTATGAAAAAACTTTCCAAATTTACCTCGTCAATGAAAATGATGCTGGGCTTGTTTTGGCGAGCGAGCTCGAAGAGATTCTTCACCAACCTAAAATGAAAAGTTTAGAAGGAATGACGATTCTTTTGAAATTGGAGGATTTACAGCCTGTTTTTCTTTCTCTGAACACTCTAGTCGTATGAGCTACACTCATAATTTCGATGTCCAACTGGTTTAGATTTATAACACGGGCGCTCAAAGTATAACCCGCAAGTACCATCACTTATTTGGAAAAACTCTCATGCCATCATCATTTTCATTTTTCTACACATCTTTCACTTTTTATCGGAGAGCCAGACGCTGTAATTTGAGGCCACCTCGATTGCAATGAAGTGCCCGACTAAGGGAGGTTAAGTTTAGAGCGAAAAAGAGTAAATATAAAAAACGGGAGATGAGGGGAAAAGAGGGGGTCACTATTCCACTTTGGACTTTGCGTAACTCGATCTGAGCTCGGCGACGGGACGCCCCTTTCCCTCTTTCTCATCGGCGATTCATAACGTTGAAAACTGAATATGTCGCCGAGAAGCACGGCCCAAATAAGTCCAGAGCCACCCGTTTGAGAACTCAAAATGAAGTCCGTGGTTTTAAAAAGGAAAATGACAGTAGATATCGGAAATTAGAATCCCAAGAGATTTGCAAGCCCAACTGCTTGTCAACAAAGAATTTCAGTGACAACTTTTTTTCAAGACTCACTTTTCCGACTCGCCAAGCCATTTGCTCATGAGATCGGAGGAAGAGATTGAAAAGAATGTCGAATTTCCCGCCTCGGTGGCCACAGCCTAGAAACAATACATTGGAAAGGGTGAAAAATTCTCCAAACTATCGAATCTTTAGCAATCGTTCTAAAAAATACCTTCGCAATGAACGACTTTCCCGTACCAGGTGGTCCGAAGAGCAAAATCCCTCTCCATGGCTTTCGATTTCCTGAAATAAGAAAAATTTATGAAGCAAATCTTTTTAAGTTATTTTTTGCATTGCCCAGTTCTCTGATCAAATCCCTAATTTATGCCCCGCGGAAATTCATCAATTTTCCACCAAGTTATTCATTTTCACTTCCCACATCTGCTGACGAATCTTTGAGCTCAAAAATTCCCGCTCACGTTATTTTTCTTTCTCACCCAGCGCCTTAATTAGCGTTGCTTTCTAGGGCCGACACCAAGCACAAATTTGCTTAGACGCTTTAAGAAGAGGGGTGAATAGGGCTGTCCCGTTCTCTTCTCGACATCGGAGATAAATGAAGGGCCACAACCAAGAGGGGCGGGCAAGGGGGAATGTGGAGAGTGAGGATCTCAAGGAATGCAAAAGCATGAGAAATTAGGATAGAGTCGAAGTCCTTAGAGACCGAAAATATTTAAGAGAGACGGGGAAAAAGCCTTAGCACAAGGGAAAGAGAGAAAAAGAATAGAGATGGGGGTCCCAGTAAGAGGAGCCTCAACCAACCCAGGGGTCCCACATCGATCGCCCCACCGCCGAAAAGAGAGAGCACTGCTAAAACCCGAGGCGGGGCTCTCTTTTCCACCCGTCTCTCTCTTTTCTATCCTCCTTTTCCTCTACAAGACGAAAAACCCCTCGCGGCTAGGCCAGCTGCCAGAGTCAAACATTTGTTCAAACAAGATTTTCACAAGCTTTTCTTTCATTTATACGGTGTGTGACCCTACTCAACTTGGGAGCTGAGGCTATTCATTATTTTACCCGACAAGGAAGCAATTTCTACGCACACACTGCTATCATATTCATTTGCAACCGGTTCTCCTGTTTACAGCATTCGAAACGCCACAAGTGCACTCAATTTTGGGGATCTCATAAATAACGAGGCCCTCCCTCCACCTATCTCTCAACTCAAAAACAACACTTCGACTCTCTAATTGCTCTGGATTCACTACAGAAAAGCTAACTAACTGGAAAGCTGCTTGCTCAATTCAATCGACTTTTCTTAACTCAACCCCGGTCACTGCAGGCCACCCCAACAAAATCCGAGTCAAAATTCGTTCACCAATCAAAAACGAGTGCAAAGTCTGGAGACGCTCATCCGTACACCCGCTTATCGAATCCTAAACCCATTAGTGACCCTATATGATCAGCTAATTGACTCTTTTCGCCTCATCCTCGAGACGGAAGATCATCCACCGGAAGGTGCACACCAAGCAGCAACGGCTTCGATGAATCGCGAGGTGTTTCTTCCGGAGCCCAATCTCACTAATGGCTACCCGAATGGCACCATTCATTCCGGTGAGAAAGACACCCTCGTCACGATCATCTTCGGAGGTCTCTCCATTGTGGCGCTGTGCCTCAATTTGGCCCTGCTACTGTACATTCTGATAAATAAACTCTATCACAATTTCATTTCCTCGCATTTCATCTCACATTTATGTATAACGAATATTTTCACGATATTTGTTGTCATTCCCATGTATTTGATCACACTGTGGACTGGGTCGAATCTTTGGCGAGAGAGTCACTACATGTGTCGAATACAGGTGAAACGGAAGCTTTTTTTCATTTTTGAAAAACGACAAACGAGACTCATCTTTAATTTTCAGAAACCTGGGTAGCCTAGCAACATATTTTTGGACGGGGTCCCTACGGCTCTAGTAAAAAGAGATAATTGCCCCGGTTTCAAGCGTCATAGATGAATTTTGGCTATTCCAAAACGCAAACAATCAAAAAAAAAAAAGCTTAAAATCTAACTTTTAGTGGTAATGACAAACCTACTACTAAAGCTGTAGCAAACAAATTGACTCGAACCTTAAAATCAACCTATCACTTTAAAACAAACAAATTTTAGGCACTTCTCCTATGCAGTGTGTGGACAGTGATGGCGGCAATGCATTTATGCATAGCCGGTGTTCATTTGCTCACATTCGCTCGGATACACTACGAACAACTATTCGGGCTTGCACCCAAAGTGATATGTGTGCTCTCCTGGGTGATTTCTGTGTTATTAGCTTTGCCAGCTATAACAAATGGCGAGTTTTACCAGTCTAAAAACCGAATTATCCAGAAAAACTAAACTAAGTTTTATTTTCTAACTTTCATAGTAGTTCAATTGACTTAAACTTTACGTAAGTCCTTTCAGGACACATCGTGATTTACGACCCATCTCTGAAAACTTGCGTTTGGGGTCACTCGGACTCGGGATTAAAATTCCTGGCCTATGTGCTGATTCTTGGGGTTAGTTGACAAACAGTAGACAGGATAAATCTTCCAAATCTAGGTTTTTTTCCCGGTGATCTTCTCTTCATACGCCTACATACGGGTACTCGGCATTCTCTACCACAGCCCAATTGTTTTCCAGAGTATCGGCCTGTATAAGAGTCGATGGCTCGTTTACGCTTTTCTATTAACGTAAGCAATTCAAACATTCATAGCCTAAGCCTACATTACTTTTTCGCCCCACACTGATAGAAGGCAGCTATTTTCAGGCCATTGTATCAATTTCCGTTCTATTTTGTCACAACGACCGGATGGTGGAGAAATGATGGCGAAGTATCAGTGATCCCCGTTCTCTCCATGTGCATGGCATTTACAAATGTGAGTTCAAAGCTAGATCAATTTAAGACGATCTATATTTTTGCAAAAGCCAAAACTACATTCTAGTTCTAAACGTTCGTTCAACAAAGGGCTTCTAAAAGTAGCAAATCCAATTGATTTATGCTTCCTATTCAGTAAATTAATCTTGAATTCAGTCAATATATTAACTGATCACTTTGAGAAACCTAAAGATATTTAATTTCTTTCCGTACAAGTAAAGCCAATTCAAAAAAAAAGGGTTGAGGTTTAAGCTTAACAATAAATCCAGTATCAAAAAGTTTCTTTTAGGTTCTCCTTTCTCCCGTTTTATATGGCGCCTCATTGTTCATGATGAAAGAAGAAGATATGGCGCTCACCGCAAGAGCCCATAAAACCGGCACTACCGGATACCACCAGCATCACAACTTACAAGCACAACTCATTTAAAATTGTGTGATTTTTGGAAAAATTATGAATTGTTGCAAATCTTTTCCCACATTCCCCGGTGCAAATTCCCCAAAGCTCATTTCGAGACCCAAAAACTCTCTTAAAAATTAGAAACCATATTGAGAACGTGACGCAAGTATTGCAATTACGGATAAAACAATAAATGTCAACACACCTACTTGTTTTGTGTCATTTTGTTTGATGAATTGCCAAAAATAAAGACTATTTGATTGTGTCTCAAAACAGCACCCTAATTAAGAAAAAGACAAAGAAGAAGCAATTGATGATCTTCAAAGGGAATTGGAATAAAAAACAACCGTGCTTCTTCAATAAATGGAGCTTTCTGTATTAGAAACCCACGTTCCATACGCGCGGCTTTGTTCAAGCTAGATCCAACCTACTATCGCTATCTTGTTACAATGGAAAAGCTCGAGTTAAATGTAGCTTTGGCTCGATATGCCCTGAATCAGAGCTTCTTCAAAGCTTGCAAACGCCCTTAGCTAGGATCAGAGCCATAGACTCACTGATCAGCAAAACACTATCATCCAGTTAAGAATTAAAAAAATATAATTCTAATAGAGAAGTCATAGGATCAAATGCCACATCGACTTGAAAAAACAATGACTTGATTAGCCATTAAAGCTTGCCAGATCAATAAGTCTACAAAGTCATCGAGCTAGAGTCCGACTACTTACTTTCAATAAGGTATAAGGAAACATTCATGACCGTAAATGACAGGCTAATCCTGGACGTTTTACAGCTTGCTTAAACAATAGTGTATATAACAATAGGGTATTCTCCAATAGTTCAGTTTTTCAATTTTTAACTCTGCAGTCACTCCTTTTCACCGAAACTCACCGGTGAAGAGTTGAGGGAATTTGATGGGCAGAATGACGGCCTCTTTTAGCGCTTCTTTTGCACTCTCGAGCCCGGCAATGTCCGACCATTTGACATTTGGCTTCTCCATCACGATCGCTCCTTGTAGTTTGTCCTAAATAACAAGCTTTTATTCTTTCTCAGCAAATACCTAATTGGGAAAAGGGCCTATTAGTTCTAAAACAGCCAAATAAACATTCAAAATTGCTCTAACAAGGAAAATACTTTCAATCCCAGGACTTTTTTTAAAGAATTTGTAGGAATTGTTGACAAAATTGTTTCCCCAACAGTTATCATCAAGATGCATCAGATCTGTTTTTAAGCTTGATTATGATCAGACCAACAGATTTTCTAACGCTGCTCCTCTTCCCACCTGCATTTTCTTCTTCTCGACGTCTTCATCGCTGTCATCACCATCTTTTGCCGAACCGTTGTCTTTCACTTTCTTTCCCTCACGATTGTTTTTCAGAAACTCTTTGATCTAAAGCATTAAATATCAAAAGACGCATTAAATATAAAAATATGTTCAATGTACCTGTTCATATCGTTTCAAGTAATCCTCGCACTTCTGCCGAATCGTGTCCTTCTGTCTTTCGCCTTGGGCTTCGTCTGTAATGCTAAGTATTAGTTTGGCTTCAAATTTGATAGTTGTATAGTCATTCACTTAATGATTAATGTCTAATTTGTTCGCTAAAAAAAGTACTTTTAAAATTTACATCCAACTAGCTAACAGAAATTTACATCCAACTAGCTTCTTTTACATCCAACTAGCTAACAGAAATCCCCAAACACATGCTCAAATATGGTCGATGCTGATCAAAGTTTGATTCAAATCTAGCTCTATGTTTAAAAAAAATGACAAAACCAACATTTGATAGTGTGAATGAAGTATTGAATGGCTTGATCGTAGAGTGGAAGTGCCGCTTCGTAGTTCTTCTTTTTGTCCTCTTCCGTCGCTTTCGTGATCAATTCGATGGCTTTCTAAAAAATGGTGATTAAATGAACACGTTGAACAACAAATTTCAAACCTATAAAAACTCTACAAAGTTTTACCTAGTTTTAATTTTAAAATTTTAAAAGCTCTTTAGAAATGATACGGCTGTTAAAAATTTAGCACATTTATAAATTTGCTGATAAACATTAAGATTCAAACGAAAAGGAGCAAAACTTTTAGTTAAACTTTTAAAGTTTGCCGAAATAAACAATTCAGGGTACTTTTTTACTTTGTTAGCAAAAATTAAAAAGTGATATTCATTTTTCATCTTTTTAAGGCTTCGCGGATTCAACGCCAAACAACTAGACAACCTTCTTGCCTTCTTGCCTACAACCTTCTTCTACAACTTTTGGATGCAAGTGAACGAAGATTATTCATTGGAATAAGTATATTATTGAGCTTCAAGATATTATTTTACGAGTTAAATTAATAAATTTGCATTTAAAGCAGTCAAAAATTTTGCCTGATGTTTGGGGGGGACAAAGTAAAAAGTACCCGATTCAGAACGCTTGTTAGAGTCAAAGCTCTCGTAAACTTCAAACTTTAAAGAAACTTTGTCTAATCAAAAAAAATTCTTACCTGTAGAGAGCCCATGTCGATCCTTGTTAACCGTTTGAGCCAAAGAAACGATGCCTAAAAAGAAACTTGTTCATTGATATTAAAAAAAAAACGGTTGAAAACATAAAAAAATGGAAAACCTTTATCAAACCAACGCAAGAAACGTTCTAGCGATGTGCATGAAAGTTTTTAAAGTTTAAGATAATACCTAACTATTGGCTACTGGCTACTGGCTACTGGCTACTGGCTAACTATTGGTTAAGAATCTAATAAACTCGAGAGCCATAGCGAAATTTGAAAAATTAGAATCAAAAGTAACGTGAAAAGATTTCAAAATAAGGGGAGTGGGACAAATGCGACCTTTTTTTGCTGGAAAAGACCTTAGGAAAAGTCGTAGAGCTTCAAAAATGTTTTCATAGAAGGGTATCGTATGCGTAGATTCCGAATTTCGACAAATCAGACCTCGCTGACACGTCAAATTTGGGCTAAAGGGCAAAAACTGCGGAAAAGCGTTAAGTTGCGTAGTTTTTGCTTTTTAGCTCAAATTTAACGTGTCAGCGAGGTCTGATTTGCTTTGATTTGTCGAAATTCGGAATCTACGCATACGATTCTGCAGTATGGAAACATTTTCGAAGCTCTACGACCTTTCCTAAGGCCTTTTCCAGCAAAAAAAAGGTGCGCAAATGTCCAGGTGCGCAAAAAAAGGTCGCATTTGTCCCACCCCCAAAATAAGCAATTTTGGAAACTAGTGCATTTTAGAAAAGAGAAAACGGCAATTTGTCGATGATTTCAAGATATTCAGTTGTAAATTGGGTATATAAGCTCGAGCGGTGTTTTAACGACTTGACGGTTAAATTTGAACTTTTCGAGAATTTTTAAAACTTCTTGCATAAAAGAAATGCACAAATTCGGTAGAAGGTAACAAATTAGCACAGCTGTTTTGAAATCCCGCAAGCAATAGATATCGAAAAGACATTTTTGAGTCAAACTTTGCCACAAGCAGTAATAATTTCTTTGGTCCTGAATCACCCTTTGGCAAAGTGTTCAGAAAACCAGAAAACGCTCTTTTTCCTCATTGTGACTAATCAAAGAACATTGATTTTAGTCTTTTGCATCTTCTCCTAACAAATCGACATGCAAACTTTGATCCTTGTGCTTTCTTTAGAATTTTGATCCTTCTACTTTCTTTAGATCCTTTTAAGGTGGGTAATTTTGAAAACCATCGTGATCTATTGGTGAAATGAACGTGACCTAGGCAGGCAATTGGTGAAAAAACTTGATCTAAAGTAATTTGGTAGTTTTTCGCACCTTTTAGAACCCCCAACACCTTAATCGCTCAAAAACAGATCGCTCATTAGATAGCTAGCCAGTAAAGTAACCAGTATACTGTACACCGATTCCTATATGCAAATTTAGTTACAGTATGACTTCAGTTACAGTATTACTACACTTTCCGAATGCAGTTCTTTAGTTAGAATTCTATTTACGTGCGGTTTAAAGGGGCTGAGGCGAAAGCGGCGCAGCGCGCTTTCTAAAGAATGGATACGCTACCGTACCCCGCACAAAAATTCCCCTTTGCCATTCTTTTCATTTTCCATCAATTGAAATCGGGAAATTTGTGCGGCTTTAATGTTTTTAACTTTAACTGTTTAATGGCTTTGACTTTACTGCTTTTACTGTGCTGCTTTTACTTTTATGCGCTCTTTTACTTTTAAATTTCCTTCCCCTTCATAAAATCTATGATGTTTTTCTATCGCGTTTTTAAAGTACTCTCCCCTCGTTCGTTCCCTCCTTTTTATATTGTTCGGCCCATATTTCCTGTTTAAATTTCAAAAATGCTTTTGTTTCGTTTCTCTCGGCCCCCTTCTACTCCATTGTCTTCGAATCTTTCTGTACGTGCCGTATAAACTTAACTTAACCAATTCCTTTTAACTTTAACCAAACTTTAACTAAAACGCAAATCTAACTAATCTGCGCGATCTTCTTGTTACTTTGTCTTGGGTTTCGTGTCAAATTAATTTAGAGAAGGGTTGGTAAGTCTAAAGGGGTACTTTTCCAATATCGGGGGAGCGAAAGGAAAATCGGGGGAGCAAACTTTGGCAGCGCTACATATGTCCTATATTATACAAACTACCGCCATAAAATCCGCGAATTACCCGTTATTCTCACAATCTTTATATTAGATTACAAAAGTGACTTAAATATCTAACACCCAGCGAAATGGATCTTTTCCCTTTGAGCGGACTTTCATCGATTCGCCACAGTTGCAAATCCACGACTGGATGACTCCTTTGGTGACGAAATAATCGATTGCCGTCGATTCCTTGAACGCACAAATGTCGGAGAACCGCAACGTCGTTAAAGTTTTAAAAAAACGTTGCAGTTAAAATACAGTCCCGGAAATGCATTTTTCTAGGGAGCAAAATTTGCTCCCCCGATTTTCCTTTCGCTCCCCCGATAATCCTTCCGCTCCCCCGATATTGGAAAAGTACCGTCTAAAGGTGTTAAGTAAAAGGAGTTAGTTACTAACTCTTCTCCTAAAACAATGATAATGCATATGAAGTTCCATATGGAAATAAATCCACCATAAACATGTACATGTACATGGAGATTTAATCCAAAGCTCTGAGATCACAGGGAACAACCAGTTTTTCATCTAAAACAGATGAAAAGATTTAAAATAAAAGCACTCACAAAAGAACAGTTCCAGTCATATCTAAAATCAACACGAAAAAGACGCATTGGCTGAATATTTTAAAAAAGAGCTTGATTTCAAGATATTCAGCTACAAAGACCATAAAGCACAAAGAGCTATAAAGATTTTATGCAGAAAGATAAAAGAAAACTTACAATACTTTCTTTAGAATACTTTTTTGAAATCAACACGAAACATGGTCTCTGGCATTTCTTTGGCTGAATACCTTGCACTTGTGAGAATCCCAAAGATAATACTGAATCTGTCAAATGAGGAAAGCCAAGGAAAGCACAACTTGTATAGGAAAGCCAAGGAAAGCACAACTTGTATAGGAAAGTACAAGTACGAATAATGCATAAGAGAATATTCTTTTATTAGGTAAAATAGAAAGTATTTATTAGAAAGCTGACTATTTTTCAATTAAATAAACGGACTTTTTTCGGAATTGGTTTTACAAATCTTGAATGGACCAAAAACTAAAAGCTAAAAGTTTTTGCGTTGGTAAAGTCGGCGCTTTTCTGTTTTCGTCAATTTTGACAACTTTTCTTTGCGTTCTAAAATAAAGTAAAGATAGCATTCTAGAGTAAATTAAAGATAGCATTCTACAGTAAATTAAAGATAGCATTCTACCGAAATGCCATTCAATTTCTACCGAAAAATCAAGCCATTCAATGACAATAATCAAGCTGAATGTAAAAAGCAAAACAGTTTGTAAAAGAAAAACCTTTTTGTCAAGTCAAAAGCAATCTGCAATCACTTTTTGAAATCCCAGTGACTCAGCGAAAAGGGGATCGCTCAGCTGGGTCGACCCTGGGTCTCACAGCGATCGTCTTCAGCACTCCCTCCGCCGCGTCACGTTTCTCCAATCCTCGCCACAGCGTCGCCTCACAGTGCCTTCAATTTCTCTCTTTCTATCTCTTTCCCGGGCAGCCCGCGTCTCATAGAGCAGTGGGTGGAGGGGGACGGGGTATGGGGATCGCGACGCGCCCTCCCCCCGTCTTTTCCCTGGCCGGCCTCCCCCAGTGTCCCTCTTTAGCCTTGCCTCTCCCATTTCGGGGTTGCCTTCTCCTTCAGAAACCCCCAATACCATCCCAAAAGAAAAGACACACTCTCATCTATGCCCGCGCCTTTTTGTGTGCTGTGCTTCTTCTATCCGTCTTCTTTTTGACCTTTTGTGGCCAGGCGGTCTGTCTTCTTGCTTTCCTTTCTTGTTCTTGGCCTTGAACCTTGGCTTATCGATTTGCATAGAGGTTCAGCTGATCGTTTTTCTCTTGGTTCTTCATTTCATCTATCCTGTACCTCGGTATCGATTTAGTTGATTAACTTTAGATTTTGAGTTACTTTTCCGTCAGCCAATTCCTCTTCAGTTAGCCAATTTGCATACAGCTGATCACTTTCTAGTTTTGATGCTATTTTTAGCCTAAATCCTAGCCTAGATTTGATTTGCATATTGATTTGCATTTAAATCGATTCAAACCCCCAAGCTGACAGCAATTTACACAAGATACAAAGCATCGTTTTTCAGTTTTGATTGGATTCTTATTTTCCAGCTTCTACCCTAAACCTTATCGATTTAAATATCGATCAGATTAAGATTTTAACTTGAAACTTTTTAAAATCTGAAACGATCAGCTGCATTCTCACAAATTTATGTCAGCCAGGTCAGTTCGAGGGAAAAAAAACTTATTCTAATAGATCTAGTAAATACTCTAATAGAACGTCATGACGTCATGACAAAAATCATCAAATTTGCTCAACTCTACAAAAAGTTATAACATTTTTTAAAAAAGAAATGAGAAAATTCAAAACATTCTCTATTGCACAATTGTTTTATTCAAAAGAACAATGTAGCTATGTATCGTATTCACTCAAAACAATTAAAGAATATGCAAAATAATAGCTCAAGTGCGCGGGAGAGCCGAACCAACAACCCGATACTTTTGCGCTGGATTGACATCGCGCGCCCACCGTTCCTTATCTCTCTAAATTCGTTTCGGCCACGGTTTCCCCTTAAGTTCCTAGAGGATTTTGCGAAATTTCTTTAAAGATGTTATAACTTTTTGTAGAGTTGAGCAAATTTGATGATTTTTGCATCAAAATGTTCGTAAGAGTCTTTAGAATAAAAATTATCCCTTCGTTTTTGGTTCTAGACCCTCGTTGTCGAGTTACGAGCCCCAAACTGCAGGGTACCACAAAATTTCCCATACAAAATGACCAAAAAACCGCTAAAACTAAATTTTAAAAATTTCTGTTTTGGATTTGTCAGAGGGATTTGAAAAATTCCTTCAGATTCGGAATCAGCACAATTTTCCGCATCTAAAAAAGGTACTCCCAGAAAAATCCTATAGAAAACGGAATTTTTGCCTTATTTCGCGCCGATATGCTACCTTGTGATATTTTTTCGTCTCTGAACTATTTTAAATCCTCAATATATAAGCTCGATCTTGTAGCTCTGTCAATTTTAAATTAGTTTTTTTTTAATGTCATATATACACGTGTCTAATTGTAGTTGTGTTTGTATATCAATTATCTTTCTTCGTCTACGCTGTTCAATCTGTTTGCATTGTCACTTTTCCTTGTCGGATAAAGTATATATACTATGCGTAATGGAATTAATTCATAATGTAAACATAATCAATCGATTTGCATTAACTGATGATTTTAGCTGGGTTAGTTTTTAATTTACCAAATAAGTTAGTTTTCTTTTAGATCATTTCTTTAGCCGGGTTGTTAGTTTTCCTTCTGAACCCAGGGTTCGATGTAGTTTAGATTAGATTAAAAGATTTTGATTAGATTAGCTTTTGGTTAGATTAGCTTTTGGTTAGATTAGCTTTTGGTTAGATTAGCTTTTGGTTAGATTAGCTTTTGGTTAGATTAGACTTTGATTAGATTAGCTTTTGGTTAGATTAGCTTTTGGTTAGATTAGACTTTGATTAGATTAGGCTTTGATTAGATTAGGCTTTGATTAGATTAGGCTTTGATTAGATTAGGCTTTGATTAGATTAGGCTTTGATTAGATTAGCTTTTGGTTAGATTAGCTTTTGGTTAGATTAGCTTTTGGTTAGATTAGCTTTTGATTAGATTAGCTTTTGGTTAGATTAGCTTTTGGTTAGATTAACTTTTGGTTAGATTAAATTTTGATTAGATTAGACTTTGATTAGATTAGATTTTGATTAGATTAGATTTTGATTAGATTCAACTGCTAATTGCTGATTCAACTGCTACTCCTGGATCTCTATTCCTAGCCTAACTTATATCTAATCGCAAATTGTTTTATTTTTCATACTGTTATTTATACCAGTACCAACCTCGGGTAGCTTTATCGATTTGCATAGTTCACTAAGCTCACCAAGTTCAACAATTTCAACAATTTTACTGTTTATAAGCAGTATTTTACCGTTTTTAAGCGGCATTTTACCATTTTAAGCAGTATTTTACCGTTTTTAAACAGTATTTTACCGTTTTTAAGCAGTATTTTACCGTTTTTAAGCACCTTGATCGATACGTAGCTTAGTTTTACATCATACTCAACACTTTTAGACTTAACGACTCAAGTCTTTTAGACTTAAAGACTAAAGACTTTTACAATTCCACTTTCCTACAGCTACCAAAACAAATGCAAATTCGAAGGCTACGATGTCGAACCTACGAAAAACATTTATCAACCAGAGTCCAAACCATTTCAAAAACCCAATTACCTAACGATTTTCTAAAAAAATAAGCCAGTTTTTTTTTAGAAAAAAATCATCCATTTTTCATTCAATATATTTTGAGCCTTTCCTTTTCCATCTTTCTGTTGCTTTTTCCGGGTGTTTCCTCGCAGAATTCACATATCGATTTGCATATGTTACGTCCGAAACGGAACAAGCGTCCTTTTTTGAACAGGACGTCTGATATGGAAAGAAAATTTTTGTTTAGTTTCGGACGTTCGATCCAGAAACGGACGTTCGATAAAAAGAGCACTGAATATTTTAAAATTTGTCTTATCTTATTTTATGTTTTCTATTTTGTTTTATCGATTTTGTATTATTTAGATACCGTAAATACTGTAATAGCACCCCGCTCCCATAATGACGATGCGGGAGTGTTGCGTAGTCTAGCTTTGAACGAGCTTTTCTCGACACTGGTTTTTGCTACAATGCTCGTTTAGGTATCAAAAAAATAGCCCTGAATCTCAGCTATTTTTTGATACCAAAGACGCATTTTTTGAAAGTACGAGCGCTTTGAAAAAAAATGAAATACTAAAAACTTTTGCGACTACGCGACTGTACAAGGGTACTATTACAGTATTTACGGTAATTTTAAAAGCTGTTCTTTTCATAAATTTTCTCTTCAATTCTATGCTCTTGTAAACGCAGAGTTTCTGGGACACTTGATCGAGTTGAATGTTTAGAGCACCAGATAGAGCACCAGATAGAGCACCAGATAGAGCACCAGATAGAGCACTAGATAGAGCACTAGATAGAGCACTAGATAGGGCACCAGATAGAGCAGCAGATAGAGCACTAGATAGAGCAGCAGATAGGGCACTAGATAGAGCACTAGATAGAGCAGCAGATAGAGCACTAGATAGAGCACTAGCTAGAGCACTAGATAGAGCACTAGCTAGAGCACTAGATAGAGCACTAGATAGAGCACTAGCTAGAGCACTAGATAGAGCACTAGATAGGGCACTAGATAG
Organism: Mesorhabditis belari; assembly: GCA_958450365.1. Classification (NCBI taxonomy): domain Eukaryota; kingdom Metazoa; phylum Nematoda; class Chromadorea; order Rhabditida; family Rhabditidae; genus Mesorhabditis; species Mesorhabditis belari. The sequence goes on from CAUEEP010000822.1 coordinate 25,977, forward strand.
AGCACTAGATAGAGCAGCAGATAGAGCACTAGATAGAGCACTAGATAGGGCACTAGATAGAGCACTAGATAGAGCAGCAGATAGAGCACTAGATAGAGCACTAGATAGGGCACTAGATAGAGCACTAGATAGAGCAGCAGATAGAGCACTAGATAGAGCAGCAGATAGAGCACTAGATAGAGCACCAGATAGGGCACTAGATAGCGTGCATTTACTAGAGTTGAAAGTACATCCAATTTTTGAATCAACTTTTTAATCAACTTTTCAATGATTTTTTCCCTGAACTTTTCAATCAACTTATCAATGAACTTTTCAGAAGGAGATTTCTCTCGAGAGACGGTCGGGTGGTTGTTTGTGGTTTGCGTGCCTTCGGTGTGTCTTCAGCATCCTGGTGCCCAACCGCTCATCCCCCATTTCCGATATCAGATTGGCGGTTTGCCTCACCGGTTCGACTGCCATTCCCTCCTCAACCACAAGGCCAGCGCTGCACGCGTCCACACGGCTCTGGGCGGCCTAAAGTTCGTTTAGCAAAAGGTTTTTGTCGAGTTTTTGTCGAATTTGTGTTTGCTATTTTTTGATCTAGCTAAACTGAATAGCTAAACTGAATAGCTAAACCGAATAGCCAGATCATGTCGTATTTTGGGCTACGGTATAAAATTAGGGATATAAAAGGGTATAAAAGTAGTATAAAAGTAGTATAAAAGTAGTAAAAAAGAATATAAAAGTTGAATTTTTAGAGAAAAATCTCTTTCTGATCATTATTGTTAGCAGTTTTAGTAAACTGAACTATTCTTTGGGTATAGCAGTTTTGAGTAAACTCTATTCTGCTACCAGTAAAGCCATTCCTTTTCTGAGAAAGGTAGAAAGTAAGATTTTGTCGATTCGAACAGAGAAAAGTTGAAGGAAATGAAAGTTTTTCGGATGAAAACAGAAAACTGATATTTTTGTAGTTAGTGGTGATTGTTTTTATTATTTTTAAACCAGTAGATATGCTTCTAAAGGCCAGGCTAGGTCAGGGACTGACTAAAAGTCTTCCAACCGGACTCTAGAGCCAGTTTAATCTAGTCTAAACTCCAATCGAGTCAAAACTGAATCAGTCTAGTCCAGTGGATCTACTAGATCTAATTTCTAGCGATCCCATGGACTAGCTTGGGATTTCTAGCGATCCCAAGGACTAGCTTAGGATTTCTAGCGATCCCAAGGAGTTTTAGAAGCCAACAAAACCAGCAATGACAGAAGTTAGACTCTAGCTTTGAGTAAGGCTGACGGCACTGGGTACATCTCGGCGTAGCTCATTGGTAGAGCGTTTCCCCCCAGTAGGCGAGAGGTCGCGGGTTCGACTCCCGCTGACTATATTTTGGATTCCTAGCCCCAACGCGGTCATTCTGACGCTAAGGTCCAACGCAAACACTTTTTTCGGCAATAAACTTTGATTGTAAAAGACAGAGAGGCTAGAAAGTCTGATGAACATCAAAATTCGTACAGTGTCTGAGTAAGGGCCTTTCCTGGGTATTGGGTACATCGGCGTAGCTCATTGGTAGAGCGTTGACCCCCAATAGGCGAGAGGTCGCGGGTTCGACTCTCGACGCGGGTTCGACTGCCGACGCTGACAAGCTTTTATAGCTAGCCCCAAAAGGATCGATATGTTCGACTTTTAGAACGGTTTTGGTTTTAGATGGCTTTTGTGCGAATGTTTAGGTCAGAAATTGACCTTGAAACATCCAAAGTCATTCTTGGAAGACCTTAGAACAGCCAAACAACCAAAACTGAACTGTATAAATGATCCATCAGCTTTAAATCGAAATTTAGATACTTTTTAAAAATATAACCAATTCCAGGCGGCCTCCCCTGGTGGCGATGCGGCTGCCCGGGTGTGTGAGCGGCGCATCGGCCGATGCCGAAGGCCGAGAGGCCAAAAAGGTCAATAAACAAATCGAGGAACAGCTCGCCAAGGATAAACAGGTAAATGAAAGAAATAAGAACATGGAAAAGAAGAAAGACTCTATAAAATGTAAAAGTTTCTGAATTTCTTTATGAACTTGTTCTTTCTAATTCACAAAACTAGGAATTAGACGAAATTGTGGGCATCGGTTTTGGCAGTGAAAGCGATAGTTGCAGATAGCGATAGTTGCGGATAGCGATAGTTGCGGATAGCGATAGTTGCGGATAGCGATAGTTGCAGATAGCGATAGTTGCGGATAGCGATAGTTGCGGATAGCGATAGTTGCGGATAGCGATAGTTGCGGATAGCGATAGTTGCAGTACATTCAAAAACAATGAAAAGATTCTTAATCTTTTACAAAATTCAATGAAAAAATGATATTCTGCACGAATTCTAAGGCACTTTTTGGAAAAACATTGGTAAATATCAGCTAAGCCGGCTAAAATCAGCCAAAAATCGGCTAAAATCAGCTAAAATCAGCAAAAAAACAGTCTTAAGTGGTCTAAAACTCATATTATCTCTAATTTTTAACTCTTAGATCAGTTTTAGATCATCTAGTTTTAGATTTATAACCGTAATCTATGTCAAAAATCTATCTGGATCGTAATCTATCTCGCCAGAGTTTTGAGAGAGTCCAACAGTCTAGAAACCTTTAAATTCTCTGTAGATGATCTTGATCTTGAAGCTCTAGTGGCGTTGGAGTTGGAGTTGGAGTTAGAGTTGGAGTTAGAGTTAGAGTTAGAGTTGGAGTTAGAGTTGGAGTTGGAGTCCTTGACGCTAGCTTCCATCCAAATTCCATCCAAATTCCATCCAAATCTCATCTAACTTCAAAAAAAAAAAAAACAAAAACATCCAAATTCCAACCAAATTTACAGGTGATGCGCGCCACCCATCGACTCCTTTTGCTAGGCGCTGGTGAGAGTGGGAAATCAACAATCGTGAAACAAATGCGAATTCTGCATATCAATGGATTCACGGAAGCTGAAAAGCAAGAGAAAATGAAGGACATACGACGAAATGTCAAAGATTCGATACAGGTTTGCATTTTGGGATTGTTAGGCTTAGGATTGTTTTAGGGATTGTTCCTTAGGGATTGTTATTTTGGGATTGTTATTTTTGGGATTGCAATGCTTTTTGATTGCTTTTTGATAGCTTTTTGTTAGCATTTCTCGTCGTTTATTTTGCCTTAAGCGAATGATTTTCCCATTTTCAGCAAGATCTAGAGATTCAAGATTGATTCAAGCTCAAGGTTACTTTACTCAAGTTTACTCGACTACTTTTCAAGTAAAAATGTAATGAGATAGGCTCCCCGTAAATGCTGCAAACAAAAAAGCTTTTTGCTGAATCGAAAACTATAAAAACGATAAAAAACCCTATAGAAAACCCTATAGAAAACAGTTTTAAACATTCTAAAATGCTTAATCAAATCTTAAAACAAAAAAGCGATTAGTATTATCCTTTTATAGAATCCCTTTCCAATTCAGCTAATCATTTCGGATTTACAATCGTGCTTTATCTACTTGTTGCATACCGTAAATACTATAATAGTACCCCGCCCCGCCCATGATGACGGTGCGGAGTGTTGCGTAGTCTAGCTTTGAACGAGTTTTGCTCGACACTGGTTTATGCTACAATGCGCGTTTAGGTATCAAAAAATAGCTGAAATTCAGGGCTATTTTTTGATATCTTAGCGCGCATTGTAGCTTAAACCAGTGTCGAGAAAAACTCGTTCAAAGCTAGACTACGCAACGTTGCGTAGTCTAGCTTTGAACAATTGTTTCTCGACACTGGTTTATGCTACAATGCGCGTTTAGGTATCAAAAAATAGCCCTGAATTTCAGCTATTTTTTGATACCAAAGACGCATTTTTTGAAAGTACGGGCGCTTTGAAAAAAATAAAATACTAAAAGACGACTACGCGTTTACGACTACGCGACTGTACGAGGGCGGTGGGGTACTATTACAGTATTTACGGATGGTATACAAGTACAACCTTTAAGCTCTAAATGTAGAGAGAAAAAAAGCCTATAGATTAGAAAGAAGAACCAATAAGCTAGCGATTGAACCCTTGACTGGAGTTGGAGTTGGAGTTGGAGTTGGAGTTGGAGACTAAGAGACAGGGCTCTTAGCCACTCGGCAATCACGGCCATTAATGCCAGCGTTCTATTTTAGTTTAATTTTATTTAAGCCTGTTTTATTTAAGACTTTATTTAAGATAAAGCTCATGAATAATAATATGAATAATTATAAATTTCTAAGAACAAAGCTTAGTGGCAAAATAAGCGACTTTTCCTTTTTCTCTCCTTTGTCACACCTCTGTTGTGCATGGCTTTGTTTTGTTGATGTTGTTGTTGTTTTTCATTTTCGTTTGCATGCCTTTGTTAAGCTTGAATTCGATATTTGAATGTTAATCGAAAAGTTTCCATGAAATTTGAAAAATTAAACTTTTTGTGAAGTTTTTAAGCTTTAAACTTTAAACTAGACATGGGCATTTTTGTAAAAAGGAGCCGAGTCAAGTCTCGTTACAATTAGATTTGTATTTAAGTCTCTATATTTGTATTTAGCAATCGTTTACTATTTCACTATTTAACAATAACATCGTTTTACAAAAATTTCATTAGAATTTAAATATTAAATGTAAAATAGTTGCAAAATAGTTGCAAAATAGTGACGATTCTCGAGTCACGAGTCAAAAAATTAGTCGAATCGAGGCACAAGTCGAGTCGTCAAGGACCTCTAACGTGGCTTGAGTCGAGGCACAAGTCGAGTCGTCAAGGACCTCTAACGTGGCTCGAGTCGAGGCACAAGTCGAGTCGTCAAGGACCTCTAACGTGGCTCGAGTCGAGGCACAAGTCGAGTCGTCAAGGACCTCTAACGTGGCTCGAGTCGAGGCACAAGTCGAGTCGTCAAGGACCTCTAACGTGGCTCGAGTCGAGGCACAAGTCGAGTCGTCAAGGACCTCTAACGTGGCTCGAGTCGAGGCACAAGTCGAGTCGTCAAGGACCTCTAACGTGACTCGAGTCACGAGTCAAGTCACGAGTCAAGTCGCGAGCCACGAGCCACGAATCGAGCCACGAATCGAGCCACGAATCGAGCCACGAATCGAGCCACGAATCGAGCCACGAATCGAGCCACGAGTCGAGCCGCGAGTCGAGCCACGTTAGAGGTCCTTGACGACTCGACTCGTGACTCGACTCGTGAGTTGTGACTCGACCCATGACTCATGACTCATGACTCGACTCGTGAGTTGTGACTCGACCCTTGACTCATGACTTGACTCGTGACTCGTAACCTCGACTCGTGACTCATGACTCGGCTCGTGACTCGTACCTCGACTCGTGACTCGACTCGTGAGTTGTGACTCGACCCATGACTCATGACTCATGACTCGACTCGTGAGTTGTGACTCGACCCTTGACTCATGACTTGACTCGTGACTCGTAACCTCGACTCGTGACTCATGACTCGGCTCGTGACTCGTACCTCGACTCGTGACTCGACTCGTGAGTTGTGACTCGACTCGTGACTCATGACTCGACTCGCGAATCGTGACTCGACTCGTGACTCGTGCCTCGACTCGTGCCTCAACTCGTGCCTCGACTCGTGCCTCGACTCGTGCCTCGACTCGTGACTCGACTCGTGACTCGTGACTCGTGACTCGTGACTCGACTCGTGACTCGTGACTCGTGACTCGACTCGTGACTCGACTCGACTCGCAGCCCATGTCTACTTTAAACTTTAAACTTTAAAAACTTTGTCTTTTTGAGAATTTAAACTTTTTGTTTTTAGCTTCTCCGCTTTTCTGCTATCCTTTTCTTAGAAAGTTTGATTTTTTTTATCGTGACTTTGATAGAATTTACAGAAACTGATACTTGAAATGATGATCGTAAATCTTTTCAAATTTCCCTTAAAATACAGTACTTTTTAGACAGTTATGCAAATTTACTTTCGGACTAAAATGGAGTACTTTTTTCTAGACATTTTTAAAATGCAAATTTACTTTAAGCTCAAAATAGAGTACTTCTTTTTGGAGAAAGTCAAACTATTCAAATTTACGGCTCAAAATACAGTAGTCCTTTTCCAGATAGTTTAAGAGATGCTAATTTAGCGTACAGTAGCTTTACAGTACTCCTTTTCCAGACAGTTCAAGAGATTCAGCTAAAAATCGAAATTTCCCTTAAACCCTCTGTTCTGTGTTGTGATCTCGACAATTTTTTTGAGCAAAACCCCAACAAAATCTCAACAAAATCCCTCTCTGATCTCTTTTTTTTCTATTTTTATCCCATTAAGTGCTTTTTCCCAATGTTTTGCATGAAATTGATGGGTTTTTGTTTTCAAATTTTTGCGCTTCGTTTCGTTTTTTTGTTTTTTCTTTGTTTTTTTCTTTCTTTCTTTGTTTTTTTCTTTCTTTCTTTGCTCTTTCTTTGTTTGTTTCTTTCTTCTTTCTTTCTTCTTTCTTTGTTCCTTTCTTTCTTTCTCTTTTCTTTCTGTTTGCATGCAAATTTCTCGAATTGCTTGACCTGTCTGGCAAGAAAAAAAAACAAATTCGAAACCGCATCGAAACCGAAACAAATTCGAAACCGCAAGGGATCAAAGCAAAATTTTGTGTCCCAGATGCTTAACTAGGAAACGTGAAACATCGCCAGATGCCCGTAGCCTTTTAAAACGAACCTTATCGAATCGACAACGTTATCGAATCGACAACGTTATCGAATCGACAACGTTATCGAATCGACAACGTTATCGAATCGACAACGTTATCGAATCGACAACGTTATCGAATCGACAACGTTATCGAATCGACAACGTTATCGAATCGACAACGTTATCGAATCGACAACCTTATCGAATCGACAACCTTATCGAATCGACAACCTTATCGAATCGACAACCTTATCGAATCGACTACGCTGATTTCGAATGATTTCGAGGGTTAAAAGGGTTAAAGATATCTGGGATACCAGATATCTCAGTACTCCTTACTTAAGATCATTTTTCGCAAAGAAGCCAACTAGCTGCGTGGTGCATCGCCAAAGCTGTCGACTATAGCACGAAAGCACCCTGGTTCGATCCTCGCCTCAGACAGTTTCTTTTGGCTTTTTAATTTAGCTTAAATTACATTGGAATAGTAAGGTAACAGTAAAAATCAGTTGTTGATTGTTATCAAGTTGATGATTGTTATGATTGTTATGATTGTTATCAGTCTATCAATTCTGAAGTTTAAAATAAGCCGATTCGCCTAGCCGACTGAATTACATTCATTCATCGTAATAAAAATAAATGTAATGATTTTTATCGTGTCTTTAATTGAGCCTGAGATAACGTGTAAGCCTGCAAAATATGTCGGACTAAAAAAAAAGAAACTGGCCGAGAAGGGGATTGAACCAGAGTGCTTTGGAGCCGTAGTCGACAGCTTTGAAGCCGTAGTCGACAGCTTTGGAGTCGTAGTCGACAGCTTTAGAGCTAGTCGACAGCTTTGAAGCCGTAGTCGACAGCTTTGGAGCCGTAGTCGACAGCTTTAGAGCCGTAGTCGACAGCTTTGGAGCCGTAGTCGACAGCTTTGGAGTCGTAGTCGACAGCTTTAGAGCTAGTCGACAGCTTTGAAGCCGTAGTCGACAGCTTTGGAGCCGTAGTCGACAGCTTTAGAGCCGTAGTCGACAGCTTTAGAGCCGTAGTCGACAGCTTTGGAGCCGTAGTCGACAGCTTTAGAGCCGTAGTCGACAGCTTTGGAGTCGTAGTCGACAGCTTTGGAGTCGTAGTCGACAGCTTTAGAGCTAGTCGACAGCTTTGAAGCCGTAGTCGACAGCTTTGGAGCCGTAGTCGACAGCTTTAGAGCCGTAGTCGACAGCTTTAGAGCCGTAGTCGACAGCTTTAGAGCCGTAGTCGACGGCTTTAGAGCCGTAGTCGACAGCTTTAGAGCCGTAGTCGACAGCTTTAGAGCCGTAGTCGACAGTCAACACCACGTCGCCAGTTACCTCCGTTGCTAAAAATGAGCTTAAGTAAGGAGACGTCGCTAGTTGGCGATCGCTCGTTGGCTCCGTGAACTCTAAATGTGATCTAAATGAACTCTGAAACTTGTAACTCAGATATCTCGCGTTACAGGGCTCAAGGGCAAAAACTGAAAACGGATTTGGAATCAGCATAATCGCTTCTATAAGATGGAGTTGATCTCGTTTTAAAGGATTACGAGCATCTGGCAAAATTCCCCTAGTAAAGTGATTCAACTCGAACTCTGTAAATCTGGTGAACAAGATTGAGAAAATTAGTATGCCAGAGGGCGAAAGTTTGCACGATTACGCGATCAGTTTAAACTTTCGGGATCTGGCACCAAAGATTTTGCGAATCTGCGAAACAAAATTGAGTCCTAAAAAAGGAAAACAGATCGCCAGCTTGATCTCGATGCGCCAGATCTCGAAAGTCGGCTAAATTCTTTGTACTTTGTGCTCAAAACGCACACTCTAACACACAAAACTTTGGCGTAACTTTGCCGTAGAGAGCGTGCGTTTGCAAGAGCTTTGCAAGAGAACAAAGTGCAGCTCATTTCCCCGATTGTTTACGTCGTTTTGTGTTCGTTTGTGTTCGTTTGCTTTGGATGCAGATAAAGATATGAAGATATGAAGATTTTCGTTTCGTTTTCGTTTCATTTTTCGTTTTTGCATCTGCATGAAGCTTAGGAAAGTGAAAAAATGATAAAATTCTGAAAAATTATAAAAATCTAATATCCAGAAACCCTTCCAATATCCCATATTCAACGAAAAATGACCTTAGAAAAAAAAAATGAACAAACGAGGCGTCGAGTACACACAAAATTGTATGCCTCAATACTGGTTTCTCTCATTTTTTTTCCCTTCAAGAGCAAAGAGGGGCTCAGAGAGGACCATATCTGGTCGGCTTGCAGCTATTTTTAGCTCTTATTGGAAAGAGAGATGGAGATATGGGTGAGGAAAAGCGGGAAAATATTGGGGTACGAGGAGAGGTGGTGGGTGCCGAGAGACAGCCTTTATTGCCGACTTCAGGGGTGATGGGGTGGGTGGGATAGGGGTGGGTGGGATAGGAGTAGGAGTAGGCTGGAGTAGGGGTGAGCTGGAGGGGTGGGGGTAGGCTGGAGTAGGGGGTGAGCTGGAGGGGTAGGGGTAGGCTGAAGCTGGGCTTAGGCTTATGCTTTGTATGCTGAGCTTAGGCAAAGGCTTTGCTATCCAAATAGCCTCCCCATTTTCTGGATTTAGGATTTAGGATTTGAAGGGATTTTTCTGGATTCTGCTCACCCCTCCCCATTTTCTGGATTTAGGCTTGGGCTGAGCTTAGGCTTAGGCCTAGACTTGGGCTTAAGGTGGGCATAGGGGTAAGAGTAGGTGAGGCTGAAGGGATAGGGGTAGGCTGGGCTTAGGCGGCTTAGGCTTAGGCTGGGCTGGAGGGGAAGGGACAAGCTGAAGCTGGGCTGGAAGGGTAGGGATAGGCTGGGGCTGAGCTGAGGCTTAGGCTTAGGCTCAGGGTAGGCTGGAGGGCTGGGTTGGGGTAGGCTGGGGGGGGGGGGGTGAGGTTAGGGGTAGGCCTGGTGGTGTAGGGGTAAGCTGGGTGGAATAGGAGTAGGTCCGGGGGGTGAGGGTCGGCTAGGAGTTGCAAGGGTGAGCTAGAGTAGGCTGGGGATAGCTTGGGGGTGGGGTAGGGGTTGGGTGGGGCTGGAGTAGGCTAGAGGTGGGGCAGGGGTGTCTGGGGGTGTAGGGGTGAGCTGGGGAAAGGGGAGCCCGCTGGCTCCCCCTGAATGAGACCAAACGGGAGGCCAGGGGACAGCCCGAGAAATAGAGAAAAGTGAACAAAACAATCACCCGCAACTGACGCTTTTTTTGTGCGGAAAACCCTGCATTTCTAGCGACACAAGAGCACGGTTTAGGATTGACAGGTCTGCTGGCTGGAATATCATCTAGATCTAGTGAACTGTCTCTAAATACCGATTATACTAATAAGTTGAAAGTTGAAAGTTGAAAGAAAGAGAGTTTAAACCCAATTCACTGGTTAGTTGAGCTGCCAATGATCTCAAAATCAAAGCGGACAAGTTGAGGAGTAAAAAATTGAGCTCAACTCTGTTAGAATCAGATCTTTGTTTTGTTTGTTTAAAGACAAACGGTAGAAATCAATTAATAGCTTTATTTAGTATCCAAAACCCTTCCAATATCAACTTTAAAATCAGTAAACCAAACAGTTTATTACACAAAAAGCTTTGAATTGTTTTGAACTGCTTTAAATTGCTTTGAAGTGCTTTAAATTGCTTTGAATTGCTTTGAATTCAAGATTTGCACTTTTCAGATCAATTTCTAACCCATTTTCTAACCGATTTTTGCTTATTTTCTATCAATGGTCAACACCAGGGTCAAACTTTACTCTTTCGCACACTCAAAAAAAAGAATTCGATTCATTTTCCTATTTTCCAAAAGAAAAAAAAAACTCTTGTCTTATTCTTTCTTTGCGATGACATTTCCGCAAAAATTGTTTCCTTAAAAACGCAAAAATTGGCTGCAATTTGTCACTGATCAAGGGGAAAAGAGCAAAATTTTCCTCGAGAAATTTTAACAAAGGGATTGTAAAGCGAAAAAAATCGAAAAATCGAAAAATCGAAAAATCGAAAAATCGAAAAATCGAAAAATCGAAAAATCGAAATATCGAAATATCGAAAATTCTCATTTTTCCATTTTTCCTTTTTTCCTTTTTGTTTCTAAAAATAGAAAATGTATCAGTGAAATGATAAAACAATTTTGTACATGAATCGTGAGTCACTCACTTAAAATGGAGGAGAAGACGTCAAAGGAAAGCAAAAAAAAAAAAACCGTTATTTTGTCTTTTCGAATAGGGAAAAACATTGACGAAAATGGAAATAGGGAATGCCCATTCAGTCAAAGTTTTCGAGAAGAAAGAAATGTTGCAATTTGTACTTTACTGTACTTTACTAGAAAAATAGCACTGTACTCATTGTTAAGCAGTACAGCACGTAAGCATGTACAGTACGTAAGCATGTACAGTACGTAAGCATGTACAGTACGTAAGCACGTACTGTTAGTGATCGAATCAGTCCAGTAATATTGGCTCAAACTGGCTGACAGTACAGTACAATCCTGGCTGACAGTAGAGTACAATCCTGGCTGGCAGTAGAGTACAATCCTGGCTGATCAGTACAGTACAATCCTGGCTGATGAGAACAGTACAATCCTGGCTGATCAGTAGAGTACAATCCTGGCTGATCAGTACAGTACAATCCTGGCTGATGAGAACAGTACAATCCTGGCTGATCAGTACAGTACAATCCTGGTTGATCAGTACAATACAATCCTGGCTGACAGTACAGTACTTTACTGTACTTTACTAGAAGTACAGCATCCGTTAGTTCATCCCAAATCCGTTAAACTCTCTGAAACAAGACAAATTTCTTACGATCACTCACAAAATCTAGCAATAAGACTTGGTTTGCTCGGATGTTGATTGTAAAACGTTGTAACTGGGAGCTAAGAGATCGCACCACTAATTAGTCATCTCAAAGCAAGAGCATAAAAATGAGTGTAGTGTGTGCTATGGCTTTTTTTTTCTGCATGCAAAGTGAGCAAAAGGTTGCAAAGGGTAAGGGGAAAAAGACTTAAGAACCTAATTTTTATCGATAATTCATTAAAATAGTAATTTCTAGGTGATCCTGCACGCGATGGACGAGATCGACCCAAAAGTAAGCCTCGACGATCCGTCAAATGGCCCAAGTCGGGACTATCTTCTCACCACGGCCGCCGATGAAGATTTCGATTATCCACAGGTTTGTGGAAAGGGATGAATACTATATAAAAATATTTCTAAGCAAGCGGTCAAAGAGTTGCTTGACTTTAACTCAATGATTTTGGGAATGACAAGGAAAAAGCATTGAGTCAAGCTGATCAGGATCTGGTCAAGGCTTAGGCTTAGGCTTGGACTTAGTGCGAAGGCTAGCGGCTAGCGCCTAGCACTAAGTCTATTTGGGTTTGGGCTAAACCCCCATTTTCTGGATCTCAGCCAGTTCTCGGAGCTAAGGGACACCCGTTTGGCGGTGTGTTAGGCTTAGGCTTAGACTTAGACTTAGGCTTAGGCTTAGGCTCAGGATCAGGTCAAGTTGATCAGGATCGGGTCAAGCGGATCAGGATCAGGTCAAGCTGATCCTGATCCTGAAGCTGATCAGGATCAGGTCAAGCTAATCCTGATCCTGAAGCTGATCAGTTTCAGGTCAAGCTGATCAGGATCAGGTCAAGCTGATCCTGATCCTGAAGCTGATCAGTTTCAGGTCAAGCTAATCCTGATCCTGAAGCTGATCAGTTTCAGGTCAAGCTAATCCTGATCCTGAAGCTGATCAGTTTCAGGTCAAGCTGATCCTGATCCTGAAGCTGATCAGTTTCAGGTCAAGCTAATCCTGATCCTGAAGCTGATCAGTTTCAGGTCAAGCTGATCAGGATCAGGTCAAGCTGATCCTGATCCTGAAGCTGATCAGTTTCAGGTCAAGCTAATCCTGATCCTGAAGCTGATCAGTTTCAGGTCAAGCTAATCCTGATCCTGAGGCTGATCAGGATCTAGTCAAGCTGTCACGGTATATAATCAAGTTTTTTTTCAGGAATTCTACGATCACGTGATCAAATGCTGGGCGGATCGGGGCGTACGAGCGACTTTCGAGCGAAGTTCCGAGTATCAGCTGATTGATTGCGCGAAATAGTGAGAGTTTCGGGGAAAATTTGCTACCGATTTAACACATTGACGACTGCGCATATTTTGCGAAACGGTCGATTTGGTTAAAGGATCAAAATGAATAACAAAATCCCCCAAATTTGCACATGAGAGCTTTAAAAGACTCGGTTCTGTCGCATTGAGCAACTCAGCATTGAGTCACGTAGTCCGAACGAGTAGCCAAGACTCACAAGGGAATGACTTACATTACGTGACTCAAATCTCAACGTGAGTCAAGATTTGAGTCGTGAGTCTTGACTCACAGCGAAATCGTGTGGCCAATTTGGACCACTCCCTTGTCAGCATTGAGTCACGCGGTCGTCCATGTGTTAAAGGAATCATCTATTTATTATATTATATAGAAATAGTCAAATTAAACTAAATAAATCTTTAGATCTTTAGATATTTCTGATAATAAATAGCTAAAAAACCAATAAATTTCCCCTTTCAGTTTCCTCGATCGGGTCGAGCAAGTGCGAAAGCCCGAGTACAGTCCCTCCGAACAGGTAAAGCTTGAATTTTCATTCCAAATCACATTAAACTTTCACAATTTGATCTAAATTTGATCTAAATTTGAATTTGATCAGTATATTTGATCTAAAAATTGTAATATTGATATAATGATTTACATTTAAATCTGATTATTTGCTCAGGATATTCTTCGATGTCGTGTGATGACGACCGGAATCTTTGAGACGAAATTCGAGGTCGACAAAGTTCGATTTCAGTGAGTTTTCCAGTTTTTATTGTCTATTATAGTCAATTTAGTCAATTATCTGTATTTTTCAAAAAAACAATAAGATTCTCTACATCTTCCATTACTCTTCTACATCTTACATTACTCTTCTACATCTTACATTACTCTTCTACATCTTACATTACTCTTCTACATCTTCCATTACTCTTCTACATCTTACATTACTCTTCTACATCTTACATACTCTTCTACATCTTACATTCCTCTTCTACATCTTACATTACTCTTCTACATCTTACATTACTCTTCTACATCTTACATTACTCTTCTACATCTTACATTACTCTTCTACATCTTACATTCCTCTTCTACATCTTACATTACTCTTCTACATCTTACATTACTCTTCTACATCTTACATTACTCTTCTACATCTTACATTCCTCTTCTACATCTTACATTACTCTTCTACATCTTACATTACTCTTCTACATCTTACATTACTCTTCTACATCTTACATTACTCTTCTACATCTTACATTACTCTTCTACATCTTACATTCCTCTTCTACATCTTACATTACTTAAATCTTCTTTACTTCTCATTACTTCTACATCTTACAATAATATACTATTGAGATAGAAGAAAATCGGGCTACAGTAGCTTTCCCATATTTTTCCCATATTTTCCCATATTCGAAAAGTCCTCAAAAACGTGATTTCAGTATGTTCGATGTGGGCGGTCAACGAGACGAACGAAGAAAATGGATTCAATGTTTCAACGATGTGACGGCGATCATTTTCGTTTGCTGTTCCGCTTCGTACAATATGATGCTTTGGGAGGTGGGTGTAGATCTCAAGGAAAGCCTCTCAAAGGCCTCTAAAGCCTCTAAAAGGCCTCTAAAGCCTCTAAAAGGCCTCTAAAGCCTCTAAAAGGCCTCTAAAGCCTCTAAAAGGCCTCTAAAGCATCTAAAAGGCCTCTAAAGCCTCTAAAAGGCCTCTAAAGCCTCTAAAAGGCCTCTAAAGCCTCTAAAAGGCCTCTAAAGCCTCTAAAAGGCCTCTAAAGCATCTAAAAAGGCCTCTAAAGCATCTAAAAGGCCTCTAAAGCATCTAAAAGGCCTCTAAAGCCTCTAAAAGGCCTCTAAAGCCTCTAAAAGGTCTCTAAAGCCTCTAAAAGGCCTCTAAAGCATCTAAAAGGTCTCTAAAGCCTCTAAAAGGTCTCTAAAGCCTCTAAAAGGCCTCTAAAGCCTCTAAAAGAAAATAACCTCTAAAAGGCAAGCCCTGAGCCTCTAAAAGATAGAAAACATTTCCCATGACAAACTAGGGAAAGCCTGGAACCACAAAAACAAATGAAAATAGAATTTAAATGCATTTTAAACTTTAAAAGCACTTGATCTCAAAAATTTCCAGGATTCGACCCAAAATCGATTGCGTGAATCACTGGCGCTTTTCAAGAACATCTGGAATAATCGATGGCTGAAGACGATATCCGTCATTCTTTTCCTAAATAAACAAGTAAAGAAAGATGAGCTCAATTTTCTCAAAAACATTTTTTTTTCAGGATTTATTAGCGGAAAAGATCAAAGCCGGCCGCTACAAATTGGAGGATTATTTCCCGGAATTCGCTAATTATCAACTCCCATCGGATGCCGTTTACGATCCATCGGATGACCCGAAAGTCGTGCGAGCCAAATACTTCATCAGAGGCGAATTCTTGGTGAGTGATTTGGGATTTATATTGTTTATTATATTGTTTATTCTATTCTATTTATTTTAAATAACTAGCTCCAGGCCTGTAGCAAAAATACAGCCAAAATCGTAGCAAAAATACAGCCAAATATAGGGTGAGAGCTGATCTCAAGAATTTGAGCTTAGTGACGCGCAAAAAGGAGAAAACTGGCTCATTTGGTAGATTTCTTGGTTGAAAATTGATTGGGGATAGTCTCGAGGAGCTCGAGCCGTTAGATTGAAATGAAATTCTGGTTACACCGCTGAGTTAGTCAGATGAGGGCGTTTGGCAGCAGCTTAAGGAGCTAAATTCTAGTTTGTTTTTCAAAAAGGTGGTTTTCTATGGCTTAGTGACGCGCAAAAAGGAGAAAACTGGCTCATTTGGTAGATTTCTTGGTTGAAAATTGATTGGGGATAGTCTCGTGGAGCTCGAGCCATTAGATTGAAATGAAATTCTGGTTACACCGCTGAGTTAGTCAGATGAGGGCGTGTGGCAGCAGCTTAAGGAGCTAAATTCTAAAGTTTTATTGAAAAAGGTGATTTTCTATATTAAATAACATCTATATTCTATATATTTCAATGCAAATGGCTAAAGAAAAGCTAAATAAAAGCTAAAGAAAAGCTAAAGAAAAGCTAAAGAAAAGCTAAAGAAAAGCTAAAGAAATAGTTATTTAAAAAGCAAAACAACAATCGCAACAATCGTTTGACGAGAGTTTTTTAAACCAAGAAATTTCCAGAGGATTTCAACGGCAGCTGGCGACGGTCGACATCACTGTTATCCCCATTTCACATGCGCTGTTGACACTGAAAATATCAGGAGAGTGTTCAATGATTGTCGAGATATCATTCAAAGGATTCATTTAAGACAATATGAATTATTGTAGAACAATATGAATTATATCCTTTTATCAAGGATTCGTTGATCATATTCATTTCTAAAAGAGCACCAAAGTTACACGCTTTTCTAGTCTTAATCTGGTGGGGGATTGGAATGTACTTTGTGCTTGAAAAGTGGAAACGGCACTGCTCTGACGCATTGAAACTTCTTTGCTTTTCTGTTGAAAGCAGATCATTGCTATAAGAAAATATGTGAAATCCGCCCATTCTTGGTGCTCTCTCCAGTTTAAAATCGACAGTACCACAGAAAACCGACAATATCCACTAATCTTGAATCTTGAATCCACTAATCTTTTTTGATTTTGATCTTTTTTTGTTTATGTGCTGAGTTCTCCTTATCGCTATTGCTCATTTTCGTTAAGCGTATGTTCTTCTTGCCCTCCAGTTTGATTTCTTTGTCTTTTTTGTGAGTTGAGAATGTTTTGAGTGGAATCTACAAGCTAGAAGTATAGCCAGGCTACAGTAAGCCAGCTACAGCCAGCCAGCTACAACCAGCCAGCTACAACCAGCCAGCTACAACCAGCCAGCTACAACCAGCCAGCTACAACCAGCCAGCTACAACCAGCCAGCTACAACCAGCCAGCTACAACCAGCCAGCTACAGCCAGCCAGCTACAGCCAGCCAGCTACAACCAGCCAGCTACAACCAGCCAGCTACAGTAAGCCAGCTACAGTAAGGGTCAGGGTTACGGTAGAAATTACGGTAACCCTGACCGGTGTCTAGCATCTTTTAAAGATTCTATTCAACATTAGCCTCAACTCAATTTTCACCCCTCCATCCCCCTGAAACTGGCCCCAAACTGCCAAAAACTTGTAGCAAAAACAAATTGTAGTCTTTTCATTGTACAGTCACTTGTGTAGGGATAAAGTTAGTGCAAAATGAGAAATGAGTACGGTAGTTCCTGGCTCAGGATTACGGTAGGTTTGTCTATCTATCTTTGGGTACAAGTTACCTGGCTTTACCGTAATTCTGACGCTACCGTAATCCTGACGCTACCGTAATCCTGACGCTATCGTAATCCTGGCACTGTCGTAATCCTGGCGCTACCGTAAGCCTAACACTACCGTAATCCTGACGCTACCGTAATCCTGGCGCTACCGTAAGCCTAACACTACCGTAATCCTGGCGCTACCGTAAGCCTAACGCTATCGTAATCCTGGCGCTACCGTAATCCTAACACTACCGTAATCCTAACGCTACCATAATCTAGAGTTAGCTTCTACTTTGCACTAACTTTCCCACCAAACAAGTCCAATTCTCCACGCAAATCCGCGAAACTCATTCGAGCAGCCCAGCTTTAACAAAACATGAAATCGAAAACGCTCTAAAGCATTTCCTCTTCCCGTTGCACTACTGTATTTGCTAAGAAATCTCGTCATTTTTGTAGGAAATATTCAATTTTCGATTTGTAAACTCAAAACCTGCCAACTTTGACAAAAATACATGAAACTTTTCTCGGAAAATTCATTCATTTTCTCGTTTTCTAAAGCCAACTTTTTCTGGGTCTGGGGATAATTTTTTTTAAGAGAATACCTGTAAATATCCCGAGTTTTTTGGAAAATTTAAATATTAGGGAAATTTTTTTGGGAAAATCGATTTTCAATGGGATTTGTGAAAAAAAGGAAAATTGATGAAAAGCCGCGAAAATAGCGAAAAGCCGTGAAAATAACGAAAACTTGCTGCGAGCGTTATAACCGCCTTTTTTCGAGACCGACCGTGGTGCCCCCATGGTGCATTGGTAAAGTGCGCGCCTGTCAGTCCGGTGGGGGTCGTGGGTCTCGAGGGCTCGATCCCCGCTCGCAATAAGTAACGAAAACTTCGATCCCCAATAAGTAACGAAAACTTGCTTTATAACCGCGTTTTTTTAGAGGGTTCCGATGGCGCAAGCATGGTGCAGTGGTAAAGTGGCGCGCCTCTCAGGTTCGATCGAGGCCTGCCATCGAGGGTTCGATCCCTGCTCTCCCAAATAACGATAACTTGCCGCGTGCCTTTATATTCGCCTTTTTCGTGCCGATCATGATGCCCGCATGGTGCAGTGGTAAAGTGCGCGCCTGTCAGTCCGGTTCGATCGAGGCCTGCCATCCTGGATCTCGAGGGTTCGATCCCTGCTCGCCCAAAAGAGAACGAAAACTTTCCGCGAGCCTTATAACCGTCTTTTTTCGAGACCGGTGGTGATGCCCCCATGGTGCAGTGGTAAAGTGCGCGCCTCTCAGCCCGGTTCGATCGAGGCCTGCCATCGAGGGTTCGATCCCGGCTCGCACCTTCAAAATTCTTTTTTCTGCTAAAAACCTCAAATCTTTCCTAGAAACTGAAATTTCGCTAAATTTCGCTAAATTTCACTGAAATTCACGAATCCCACTGAAATCCCATTCCCTCAAATCCCCAAATCATCCGAAATTCATTCACACAACACAACTTGCCTATTTCGCCGAAATTTTCGAAAAATTCCCCGCTTCTTCTAGTATTTGTTGACCTTTTTTTTGTTTTGGAAAGTATTTTCTTTTCATTTTGCTTTTCTATTTTCTTTTTCTCTTTTCCTTTTCTATTTTCCTTTTTTTTTTCGTCCTTGAACTGTGCCCTATATGAGAATTTTTCGATTTGGCCCGATTTTTCTAGAAAAAACTCCCCAAATTTCGTATTTATTCGGCATTTTTTTCGCATTTCCCCCCAAATGATAGCTTTTTTTCTCGTTTTTTTTCGTTGCGGCCAGCTCATTTTTCATCTTTTTCTAAAGAAATTGAGGGGATTTTTGTGTGCTAAAGAGCGAAAAGGTGGGGGTATTTCTAGCTGTAAAAATTGGGCAATTACCATGTAGAGAGCTTGGCGGCTAAAAGGGCTAAAAGTCGAATCTTTTACAGTTTTTTTTGCCAGCCTTTAAGCTCTGCCTTTTACCGTATCAATGCAAAATTTTGTCCATTATCGTACCTAAAGCCATAGCAGCTCATCCGCTCAGCTCAGCACACGAAAATCCGCAAAAAAAAAAAATTTGTGTTGCCCGGTGCGTTCGGCTTTTTTTTCAGCAAAACCCACACGACATATGTAGATTTTTTTTCTAAAAATAAGTTCTTTTTCATGTTTTTTCAAATTTTAGTCCGGCAATTCTAAAATGTCAATCTTCTACACATTTTCTTTTGTCAGCGACCACGTGTATCATAAAAATTTTCTGATTTCTTTGCCGTTTCCTCTCTCAAATCTTCGCAATTACCGCAATTCAGCGTTTTTTTCTTTTTTGCCCCGTTCATTTGCATTCACCTAAATTTTACACATTTTCTAAACGATAAATACTTTATATATGCATTCTTTTTATGGTTTTCTTCTTTTTTTTTTGTTTATGTGTGTGGTAAATAAATTGTATGATAAATTTGATGAATGCATAAACAAGCGAGTGTAAAATCACAAACAAAATGAGTAGGAAAATTTAACAATCAAACAACAAAACAATTAAAACATAGCAAAATGGTTTAAATTGTGAAAAATTGTGAATCGTGAAAAATTACGGAGAATCGATTAACGGCACGTCGAGACTGCTCATCGTTGTCCGCACCCGTTCGTTCAATTCTCTAAAAAAAAATGACACCGTTAACTTTAACTAAAATAACTTTAAATCAAGTAGAGTATTTTCAAAAGTATGCCAGACTTCAGAGAAAGTTAATAATAGGTCTAAACTAGCATTAACACATTAACAAATCCAAGGTCTATTATCATTTCCTCATTGAAATATTCCTGAAACGTTCGTAAAAATTGTTTTAGTCAGTACACATTTTAAACTTTTATATGTCGTAGCCGATTATGAATGAAATTTTTTGGTAAATCTTTCTAGTAGAGCAACCCTTTAATGTATGAGGACAATGTTATATCATCCTGTAGCGAATTAAATTCTGCGTCGATTTGATACCAAATTTGTGAGTTTAGGTTAAAAATTACCGGCGCTACAACGTTTCATTCAAAATCGGCGGGACCCCCGTAGCCGATTATGAATGAGTGGGTCTAGGAGCGTCCAACCATCAAGTATTTGGTATCATTCAACGCAGAATCATTAATAATTATGTTAAATTTTTAAAATTAAAAAGATTTGATAAAAAGAAAAAAAATTAGAGCAAAAAAACTGTTTGTTCAAGAGGAAACTTTGAGGCCCATAATTTTTTTCTTTTTATCCAATCTTTCTAATTTTAAAAATTTAACATAATTATTAATGATTCTGCGTTGAATGATACCAAATACTTGATGGTTGGACGCGTCTGGACCCGCTCATTCATAATCGGCTACGACATATACAAGCTTTCTAAGATTTAGTGCTTTACGGTTAACGGAGGCGGGGGTTTGGCCAACTTGCAGCTCATTTTTAAGCACCTTAAACTTATCAGATCAGGAAGTTTTAAAAAGATTTAGATAGCTTAGAACGTCAACTTTCAAACGCTATTTGTTTCATCCAAAGATATTAACAAAAAGCTATCTAAAATTGGACTGTAAAATGGTCAAAAACTCGCCCCCCTCCCCCTGATAACCGTAAAGATCCTAGATTTGATAAATTCGATCAATATTTTAGAAATTTGATTGGCCAAATGTAGTTACAAAGGCTAAAACGACGGCAAAAAAGAAGGAAGGGCAAAAAAAAAAAAAAGAAAAAAAAAAAGCGCCAAAAAGAAAAACAAAAGGAAAAAGAAACAAAAACAGGGGCCACAGCACAAGCCGGGGGGCCGTACTTAGGCAATACAAAGTAATTTAAATATCAACCCAACCTTATACATTTCCTGTATCGACTCTTCGAATCCTCTCTTCTTTGTGGATCGCGTAGTGATCGAAGGAGAAATTGGAGCAACGTGCCGAGATGAGTACCACGGATGAGAATCGGCTAAAATCTCATTATTTTACAAAAAAACAATATTCTTTGCAAACCTCAATCTGATCGACGATGTAATTGACTCGTTGTCGAATATCACACAAAGAATCGGCGATGAGTGCCGTATTAAAAGCTTCCTAAAGAAAATATTATGAGATTTCATGAAATAGTTGATAGCAAAAATAAAGTACGTACTCTAAAGCTATAGAAGATAAGCTTTTCTAAGAATATTTTTATCAAGAATTTTTAAACAAGAATCTTCCAAAGGTTAATTAATTATCTTAAAATTGTTGTGCTTTTTAGTGTTAAAAACAAACCACTGCCGCCACCTGTGCATTGAGAGCTTTCGTTTGACTGATAGTTAGAGATGAGACGTGGCTCCAATCACTAAAAAGAAATAAGGTTTGATTTGATTTTCATTTGATATTAGACACTGACTAATGGGAATTCTATTTTTATAGAAAACTCAAAACACATGGGATTATTAGGTTGTCCAGAAAGTCTTCATTTTCGTACTTCCGTTGAAAAATAACAAATTCAACAATTAACTCTAAAAAATAAAATAAAAATAAACAAATAAAATGTTTGCTTTAAATAAAAGTGTTTATTGTTTAATTTCCAATCTTTTAAGGTCAATTTCGGTTCACTTACAAGCAAATTCGAGAAAAACGAAAAAAAAGAAAACGTGTGCTTTCGTAAAAATCTATAAAAACCTCTAAGCAGAAATTGGTTGAATCGATTTCTCTGAAAATTTGGCTATATACCTAACTTTTTGTGCTCTATCTTTTATCTATTGACACGAAGATAGGTTACCTTAGATAAAGTTTCTAAAATGCATCATCGAGTCATCGCCCTTTTTGACTACCCGACTTCACGCTCTCAAAAAAATCCATTTAAAACCCGTTTTAATGTTATTTTGCAGAAAAATAATTGGCCTTTCTGATGAAACAAACCGTAGTTCAATTGGTTCATTTGTTGGTTTTAAAGGGAAGAATGAAAAGAAATGAAAAGACTTTCTGGACAGCCTAATACAAAGCTACAACGAACACACCAAGGCTTCCCGGTCGCGGGTTCATTGCCTAATTGCATCGTTATGCCAGCTAGAGGTAACTAATATCTTTAAAATCAAGAGTAGATGCGTGCTTTCTTTAAAAATTCAAACCATAAACTGCCTACCTAATAATATGCGTCAATCCTTTTCGTAATCGCCGGCAATTGTGCAGTTTCAACGGCCCACGGGAAAGCCCACGT
This sequence comes from Mesorhabditis belari, assembly GCA_958450365.1. Classification (NCBI taxonomy): domain Eukaryota; kingdom Metazoa; phylum Nematoda; class Chromadorea; order Rhabditida; family Rhabditidae; genus Mesorhabditis; species Mesorhabditis belari. Next base: position 48,054 of record CAUEEP010000822.1, read on the forward strand.
AACGTGGAAAGAAATCTAAACTTTCAAGTGAAACTCTTCATAAAAGCTGGCCACCTTTGATCAATGTTTCGAGTCGATTTCCCCTCTTTGGCGAGACTTTTTCGTATTTGGCTGTGGTCGCCTCTCTGAAATGAAGAAAATAAGATCTACAAAGTTTTCTTAAATCAATTGTTATATTTTTAGAATTAAGAAAGATTAAACCTATTCAAACTATTTGCATTCTTATTGTAAACTTCAATATAGTAAATCTTTACCTTTAACACTCTTGTCAATTCATCGGAATGTCGATTTTGTGGAGAATTGCCAGCTAGGGGGCTCATCGCACTTTGTGGCCTAAAAGAAAACGATAAAAACATGATAATTAAAGTGCTAAATTTAAAAAACGAACATTTATTGAACTACAAACTATTAAAAATGTATTAAAATTCATGTATTAAACAACTATTAAAAGAATGCAACATTTAAAACATACACATCTATAATATCAGCTAGCTTAAAATGTTCCTAAAGCTAAAAAACAAAGAGCTATTTAGCTCTTTGTCCAAAGAGCTATTTAGCTCTTTGTCCAAAGAGCTATCAAAACTTTTTGCGAAAACCTCACAAACTATTTTTACATTTACTTAGCTATGACGGATTCCTAAGATCTTTAATAGTTACTGAACAATTCACCTCGCCAAGCTGCAATCCGTCTCATCGAAACTCTCCTGTGTGTAGCTGCTGTCGCCTCTCTCACTAAAATTAGAAAAGTTTATCCTTTGAAAGTCCCAATAAATGTTTCAGAGCTAAAATAAGCTAAAAATATTTGTTTTACAGAAGTTTTTGCAAGAATTACAAGAATTTCTTGCAAAAACATAACCAATTTTCTCTTTCAGAATGATAAAAACTATCATTTATCAGAAAATCTCAAGAATTTCACATGTTTAACGCCAAAATTTAGCCATTGTTGACTAATTTGTTACACAGATTGTAACATTTTCAAAGATCTAACAATATTCAATCGTTAAAACAAGAAATTACAAGCTCAATCGTGTAAAAAGGCAAAAAATAGGCTCCTACCTAAAAAGACGTCCGAATTTCGCCGAGTTGTTGTCCTCTTCGAACAATGGAACCGCGAAAACGCCCATTTTTCCTAAAAATTTTAATAAATAGGATATTTAAGCAAATTTTAGATCAAAATTTGGATAAAATAGAAAAACTCGACGAAAAGTAAGGAAATTTTGGGAGTGGGACAAATGCGACCTTTTTTTTGCGCACCTTTTTTTCCGCACCTTGCCCATTAGCACACCTTTTTTCGCGTTTTAAGAAAGCTCTAAAAAGCTAATATTAACCAATTTCTATTCCAAAAGTTGTTTTTCTAGGTAATTTGAGGGTGTCGAATTCAAATTTTGACATATCAGAGCTTGTGGAAACAAACGGACGGAGTTATACAAAGAGAAAAATCGACAATTTTCTGTTTGAAAAATCGACAATTTGATCTAGCCGTTTTGTCTTTCAAATTGGTTCCACGCGCTCTGTTATGTCAAAATTTGAATTCGACACCCTCAAATTACCTAGAAAAACAACATTTGGAATAGAAATTGGTTAATATTAGCTTTTTAGAGCTTTTTTAAAACGCGAAAAAAGGTGCGCTAATGGGCAAGGTGCGGAAAAAAAGGTGCGCAAATGTCCAGGTGCGCAAAAAAAAGGTCGCATTTGTCCCACTCCCAAACTTGAGTACTTTTCGCTGATCTGATTGCTTCGCAAATTTATCTATAGGGAAATTTATCTATTTAACCATAGGGAAATTTATCATAATCTCATACTCATTCCGCAGGGTGTAACTCAGTCAAAAGATAACCGATTTCCACAAAAATTTTATAGGTAAATGTTGAGTGGGTCTCCTATAGCGGTGCACGTTATCTAACCGATAGGAGCTCATAAGTTTTTAAAACAAGCTCTCAAAGTTGGGATTCGCACTTAGCCTGGCACGCGACTTAGTTTTGGGGCTTTTGAAGTGACATTGAAAGTCGCCTGGAAAATTTTCGCACGAAATTTATCAGAAAGATGTTTTTCAATCTTCGATCATCGTTTACGGGAAAAATCTCACACAAAATGAACAAAAACCTGCTTATTTATGATTTTCGTCATGTAAATCCGGGCCGAGAGGTGTTTAAAATGTTAAGTATTTCGTATGTAATAAATTTCGTGCGAGAATCTCCCAGTCGGCTTTCAATGTCACTTCAAAAACTCCAAAACTAGGTGGCGCGCCAGGCTAAGTGCGACTCTCAACTTTGAGAGCTTGTTTTAAAAACTTATGAGCTCCTATCGGTTAGATAATGGGCACCGCTATAGGAGACCCACTCAACATTTACCTATAAAATTTTTGTGGGAATCGGTTATCTTTTGACTGAGCTACATCCTCCAGAGTGAGTATGAGATTATGACGCACCCTGTATATATGTTGTGTCCGATTTAGATTTCCGTCCGATTTAGATTGAACTTACCGCGGACGTCCGATTTAGATTACAGTCTATATCGGACGTCCGATTTGGATTTAACAGAATAGATGCGAAATTACAACACACAACAACAAAAAACCAACAACAACAACGAACGAGTTAAAAATTTCTATTTATTTTTGCAGCTTAGGCTATTGTGACATCTTGAATTGCAGAGTTGTGACATTGTGACATCTTGAATTCTTTGTGGCATCTTGAACATGCTATTGTGACATCTTGAATTCTTTGAAAAGCGCAGAAAATTGCAAAAAAACGCTTAAGAACATATATTAAGCACGTTTATTATTGTTCGATCTGTATCGGACGTCCGATATAGACTGTAATCAATAAAAGACCTTTGAAAAATGCAGAAAACTACAGAAAACGCTTAAGAACATATATTAAGCATGTTTATATTATTGTTCAATCTATATAAGACGTCCGATTTAGATTGAATCTAAATCGGACGGAAATCTAAATCGGACACAACATATATAATTTTTACGCTGCTTTGGATACAAATTTTTGCATCTTACTAGGGAAGGCCGCCAACACGCCTTAAGGTGGCCGTTGCAAATGAGACCGAACTCATCTTGTGCAGTTTTTTACGCTGATTCCGATGACGTTTTTAGTTTTTCCGGAACGACTTTATAACGCGAGATATTTGGCAAAAACGTTTTTGCCATGTCTATTTGAGGCGCGCGCACATTACTCTAACAGATGACCTAGTGGTGTAGTGGATAAGAGGCAGGTATCAGAAAAAAAGCTATGCATCATTTGGCTTGGGTTCAATTCCTTTTGCGTCAAAAACTTTTGCTTTACTTTTATTTTAATGTTTTAATTGTTTTTTAATGTTTTACCTTTCAATTTCTCTTTGTTTTGTTTTGAAATTGAAGAAATGAAGAGTAAGTTGGCAGCCTTCCCTAGTTAGACTAATTTAGATGCAAATTAAAAATGCGATAACAATTTAAACTTTGTTTTGCACTGTTTTGCACGTTTAACTTTTCATTACCTCTTCTTTTTTTCTTTAATAGCTTCATCTTTGGAGGCATGGTTGATTAGAATATTGAAAAATTATTCGATTTCAATTGAATATCTTGAATATTTTGAATATCTTGATAGTTTCAAAGTATTGGATGAATAACTGCTTTGAAATTCTCTCTTTTTTATCTTTTTGTGTCATATTGAGTAGATTCCCGCCATTTTCTGGCTCTCTTTTGAGGTCAATGAGAGAAAAGAAGAAGAAAACGGCTGGGTCAAACTATCAGAACTTGTCACTTGTTAAATCAATGAATTTTTGAGCAACGCTTATTTTGGGCCCACATAAATAGAAGGCTCATAAATAAATAGTGATAATATTAATGTTACTTTTGATATAGATTTGTAAAGGACACTTCAGGCTTTCGAATGATACAGAGTGACACAAAAGTTCGGAGCCACCTCGTTGAAATTTTTTTTTACGGTTCTTTTTAGATCCAATACGGTTCTTTTTAGATCCAATACGGTTCCAATACGGTTCTTTTTAGATTCAATACGGTTCCAATACGGTTCTTTTTAGATCCAATACGGTTCCAATACGGTTCTTTTTAGATCCAATACGGTTCCAATACGGTTCTTTTTAGATTCAATACGGTTCCAATACGGTTCTTTTCAGATCCAATACGGTTCCAATACGGTTCTTTTTAGATTCAATACGGTTCCAATAAGGTTCTTTTTAGATTCAATACGGTTCCAATACGGTTCTTTTTAGATTCAATACGGTTCCAATACGGTTCTTTTTAGATTCAATACGGTTCCAATAAGGTCTTTAGATTCAATACGGTTCCAATAAGGTTCTTTTAGATTCAATACGGTTCCAATACGGTTCTTTTAGATTCAATACGGTTCCAATACGGTTCTTTTAGATTCAATACGGTTCCAATAAGGTTCTTTTAGATTCAATACGGTTCCAATACGGTTCTTTGCCTACGGTCCAATAGGTTCTTTTTAGATTCAATACGGTTCCAATACGGTTCTTTTTAGATCCAATACGGTTCCAATACGGTTCTTTTTAGATCCAATACGGTTCCAATACGGTTCTTTTTAGATTCAATACGGTTCCAATACGGTTCTTTTTAGATTCAATACGGTTCCAATACGGTTCTTTTTAGATCCAATACGGTTCCAATATGGTTCCGATACGCTTTAGAAATTCGAAATCTATTAAGTTGAAAAGAAAGTTCTCCGAAAAAAGTTTGACTGGAATTTCTTAAAAACGAATCCACCAATTCAAGAACATTTTCTTCTATTATTTACAAGTCAACTCCAAGAAATCACCGTATTTCTTCGAATAGAAGACCGGGTAAAGGGTATCATCGCGTACTCCTGCGTAGCAGCCCTTTTTAAAATTTCTTTTCTGCATAAAAGCTTTCAATGAAGTGCTATAGAGCTGGAAAATGGCTCAAAAATCTGTTAGCTCATGTGGTATTTTTGAGTCATTTTTCAGCCCTATAGCACTTGATTGAAAGCTTTTACGCAGAAAAGAAATTTTTAAAAGGGTTGCTACGCAGGAGTACGCGATGATACTCTTTACCCGGTCTTCTATTCGAAGAAATACGGTACTCTTAAAAAAATGAGGGCAGCTTTTTCGTAAAATTTTCATCGAGTACACAGATCTATTTTCAGTGAAACAAAAGTTAAAACTTGAAATCCGATTACGACCTATAAGTTTTGTGACTTATAGGTCGGTCGGTCGAACTTTTTAGACCTATAAGTTTTGTGTTTCAACTTCGATCAATCGAAAATTTTACTATTCGTCTAGAAAGAGTTTAGAATTGAGTTTGCTAGAAAGAATTGCTGTTGAAATCTAGAATCTAGAAAGAATTGCTGTTGAAATCTAGAATCTAGAAAGAATTGCTGTTGAATGTCTGCGTTTAATTGGAAATTTCAGAAAACTCGGATGGTTTTTGAGAGAAATTCAAGCGATCAGGCATTTGGGTTGATTCTGGCGATATCTTGCCAATTAAAAGACTTGATCTTTGCTTCTAAAGTGTAAAATTTAACACAAAATTGCTATGATTACAAGGTTTTTTAAGAATTTTCAGCATTGGATCGTTTTTCCTTATCTTTAAACCTGAATTTGACGGCCTAAAACAAAGGTGGTTCCGAAATTTTTTGTCCTATACATCGATATTCAGCTGTAAATTTGTACCCACGGGTTTTCGGGATCGGGGAAACGATTGGAGCTAATCATTTTATTCATTCTATTTAAGTTTATTCATTCTATTTGAATTTATTCATTTTATTTGATTTTATTCTATTTATGTTTATTCATTCATTTATTTTATTTGAACATTCATTCATTTTATTTAAACTTCATCCATTTTGAAAACTATGCTACACCGAAAAAGCTCCTAGCATTCACCCCTTTATCAGCTCAATCCCTTCTATCACTGGAACATCAAATTTCCTCAATCCTTTCCGTAAACATTCATCTTGTAAGGATTTTGCATCGAAAATAGATTTGGCAATAGGCAGCTCTAAATTTAGGCTACTTTTTGAGAAATCTTGAAGGTCTTGGGGTCTTGAAGTTTCCGGAAAAAAGTGAAGTGCATTTTTTGCGTCTGTTTGACGAATTCGGGCTCAGTGAGTTCACATAAAGGGGAAGAGTTGAGCTTTTCTTTTTCTTTGATTTGAGGGGTTTTAGAGGAGTGGGACGAGTCTTTTATGGGCAAGGGTAGCCAAGGGGAGGAGCCACTCCCCTCCCTCTGCCCAACCTCCTGCCATCCATCATTCTCATAAAACTTCTTCCTTACCTACTAATCATTTCCCCCATTCTCTATTTCTTCTTCTGAATTATGCTTCCTATAGTGATTCTCGTCATCGGCTTTGGTTCCAGTGTTTTGGCCGATGATGGAGGTAATAGAATTCAAAAATCATGGATCCTCAAATAGCAAAATTCAATGTATTGGGTTGGTGAATTGAAAACTGTCGGATACGGTATCTGTCTGTCTTTCTGTCTGCCTTTCTGTCTGCCTTATTGTATGGGCATTTTTCCAGCCGTATTTTGACCAATATTTCATTTTTCATTTTGGTTTTCAAGAAATGCCAAATTTACAAATTTTCACAAAACTTGCATTTTAAGCGAAACTACAAAGTGTATCTTTTTGGAAATTTGGCTATAAGCCTAATTTTTGATTCTCTACAACTTTTCTATTGACACCAAAGCACTTTCTTTAGAAGAAAGTGCTCAGACTGAGACATCTCCAGTCCTCCATTTTTGAGTTTCACACTTGTCTCACACACAAACCAAAATCCTACTACGAAAGAGGAATCCGCAAATTGCCTGTAAAATGGGCAGAAGTCGTCAATAATAATGGAAATTATTTGGAATGAATTTATGGTTTTATGTTGAATAAATTTCCGGTTTAGTTTAAATTTAGTTCAAAGTGTCACCCCCTTCGGATTTCCTTTCCCTTCGGGTTGAGAGGTTTTCTGGAGGGCAGTCTGGTGGTTGTGGCCCCAGTTCTTTAAAGTGACAAGCCACTCCTTCATCGTCATCTTCCCTTCACCACCAAAAAAGCTATTTAGTTCCCCATTGAGCTTAGGGTTAGGGAGCCGTCTGTCATGACGTGGTTTAAGTTAAGATATAGCCTAGTATTGTGTGTGTCGTTGTATTGTGATTGATATATTTCGTGTATGCGATAAATTCACCACTGGTAGCCCTAGTCGGTATTTTTTAAAGTCCGGCAGTTTTCAATTCACCAACCCAATAATTGTTAGTTTTATTTTAACCGACCTGATCTATCTATTTAATCCTAAAATTGATCTCAAGAATTTGGGCATAGTGACGTCTAGAAAGCGGGAAAACTCACTAGAGAACTGTTTCACCGATTTTCGAAACCGAATCTAGCTAAAAAACGCTTCGTAGAATTCTAAGAAACATGTATTTTTTACCCATGGGCCCTGGTTTTCAAGAAAAACAGGTCCAAATTTTCGACAATTGTCAAAGCCAAAGTTTTTGGCAAACCTTATCTATAGGCGGGCGCGATCCAGAAAGGCAATAAAAGCAGTGGCGGCCAAGGGGATAGTGTGCTAGACTCTGAAACCAATGCCGTTTTTTCCTTGCGGGTTCAACTCCGCTTGGTGTCAAATTCTTTGCTTCTTTTATCGCTTCAAGTATAACGTTTTTCTTTGCTTCAAGTATAACGTTTTTTTGTATTAAATATTTTGTAAAGTAGTAAGGTTTTTAAACTATAAAAAGCTTAAGCTTTTTTTTGCTTAAAATAAAGGTTTATTGTTCCAATAACAAAAGTTTTAAAGACAGCTTATGACATGATTTATTCTCTGCTCAATAATTTATTCTCTTGAAACCACTGTTCGACGAAATGTGAATTCATTTTGACTAGAAGAGCTTTAAACTTCTAATTCTGCTGCTTTAAACTACTGCTTTAAAAACACTAATAACCATAACGCCTAGTATTGGGTTGATGCATAATTATCCGGACTTCTTTTATAAATGATTTTATTTAACAAAAAATAACATAAATAGTTAGAAAAATATGTTTAATTGATTATTCTGGAGCATATTCACCGCCTACATCAATAACTGATTGCCATTTGCTTGGAAGACGATCGATTCCACGAGCGAAGAATAAACGATCTTTGGAGGCAATCCACGCTTTAACATCGTCTATCAAGTCATTCAAATCGTTGTAGATCTTATTTGTTTGCCAATTTTGACGATTGACGTGGTAGTCCGTTGGGGCTTCTCCAGTTCTTTGAGATCGCGAAACGACTCTGCGGCAGACCATCCCTTTTCGAAGTGGTAGAGCATGATATGGCGAAGATGGATATGATTGTCGACACGCATTTTGTTCACTAAAGAATAACGAATATTTAAAAAAAAGAAATAGACAAAAAGCTTTCAAAACAAAAAAGATACAAGCACGCAAAAAGAAGTCCGGATAATTATGCATCAACCCAATACTTCTAATTCTGATCCACAAAAAGCTATAATAACCATAAAGAAGTGTTTTTCGGAAGTTTTCCAAAGCAAGCAAAGAATTTGACACCAAGGGGAATTGAACCCGTGAGGAAACATGGCATTGTTTTCAGAGCCTAGTACACTATCCGCTAGGCCATCGCTACTTTTGGCGGTCGGCGTGGCACCCCTTTCTAGGTGCGGTTTGCCAAAAATTGCGGTAACTTTGGACGTTTTTCTCAAAGCCTAGAGTAGACTGTAGTTCTCTCGACTAATTGATTTCTAAAGCCTGTCAATTGGTGAAAAGTATCGTATCTCTAATACTCATTTAGCCATATATGCCTAGAGTCTTTATCACTATATATTACGGTTGTTTTTGACAATTTTTGACAGTTTACGTGCTCTTCAAAACGCATTATTTGAGTCCACAAGTCCAGAGTTGACTGACTCTTCGTTAATCCAGTGCCAGCGCCTTTGATTTTACCCTCATCTAGGTACTATAGAATACAACTATTCAATAGAACTATTCAATAGAACTATTCAATTTCTATGCCCAAACATTTCAGTTCCCTGGCTAGCCTACTATGATGGTTTGTATGCGTTTTGAGGTTTTGAGTAGGACTAACAGCACGTACCGCTTTCAAATCCAAAGCACCGCCGATTTGGGCATGGCTTTTGAAATATTAGGCTATCCAGAAAGTCTTTTCGCTCCTAGTCTTTTCGTTTTCATACTTGAAATGGGAATAGATTGCTTTCTCATTTCAACACAAAATTAATCACGTAAAACAATACTTTCAATTAATCTGACAAAAAAAATGATTTGAAAACGAAAAAGAAACGACGACGCGGCGCTCCCATCGACTACCTCCGAACGGCGGCGACGTCAATCGGAATGCGACGTCAATCGGAATGCGACGTCAATCGGAATGCGACGTCAATCGGAATGCGACGTCAATCGGAATGCGACGTCAATCGGAATGCGACGTCAATCGGAATGCGACGTCAATCGGAATGCGACGTCAATCGGAATGCGACGTCAATCGGAATGCGACGTCAATCGGAATGCGACGTCAATCGGAATGCGACGTCAATCGGAATGCGACGTCAATCGGAATGCGACGTCAATCGGAATGCGACGTCAATCGGAATGCGACGTCAATCGGAATGCGACGTCAATCGGAATGCGACGTCAATCGGAATGCGACGTCAATCGGAATGCGACGTCAATCGGAATGCGACGTCAATCGGAATGCGACGTCAATCGGAATGCGACGTCAATCGGAATGCGACGTCAATCGGAATGCGACGTCAATCGGAATGCGACGTCAATCGGAATGCGACGTCAATCGGAATGCGACGTCAATCGGAATGCGACGTCAATCGGAATGCGACGTCAATTGGAATGCGACGTCAATTGGAATGCGACGTCAATTGGAATGCGACGTCAATCGGAATGCGACGTCAATCGGAATGCGACGTCAATCGGAATGCGACGTCAATCGGAATGCGACGTCAATCGGAATGCGACGTCAATCGGAATGCGACGTCAATCGGAATGCGACGTCAATCGGAATGCGACGTCAATTGGAATGCGACGTCAATCGGAATGCGACAGAAATTCAAATTTAACATCAAAACTTCTCGAAAAACACACTTTTTTCTCTCTGAAGGTTCTTTTGGATAGCCTAATAGAATAGAAGCTGAATAGACAATTCGATAGCGGGAAAATGAGCTGTGAAAGTAATTTTAAGCCTTAGAAAGTTTAAACGCTTGTAATATCATAGCCGATCACCAAATTTCAGAAATCTGTTCGATCGAGTACAACGCTTTATCCCGATGCTTGCACGAGGCTCAATCGGGATCCGAGTGTCCGCATGGATGGACGCTTTTCCCAAAGACTGAAGCTTGTTACTATATGGTTTGTAAATGCAGTATAGTTAGGAAAAGAAGTCAAGTTATGCCAAACTCTCCAAAAAATAGTAGCTCTTCAAAACACGCATTTTCTGGCACACCAAATTCTTCTTTGGGCTACTGAGGAACTGATTCTGACTCCGAGTTTGCCAGAAATCATGCGTTTATTTGCGCACAAAGTACATCGGTTCAACACTACGATATTGTACATATCAGTACGTTTATTTCAGCTCCCTGACGGTGCCTACGGTTTTCTCGAAGCCGAGGCGGCGTGCTCTGTTTTCGGCGCTCATCTCACGTCGATCCACTCGAGAACTGAGAACCGATTTGCGTCAAGTTTGTTATTTTCTTCAAAATACTGTAAAGCCCAGCTGGCAGCTGGGCAGACATGGGCACTATAGACTACAAAAGTGACGAACTGACTCGAAACGGACCGTACTCGCGCGTAGTCGAAGCAATCGTGTCAGGACTACAAACCACTGTAACTGTCACATGAGCCATTCTTCAACGCAGAATTTCACGCTGATCATGCTGCTGCTTTTCTTTTTTGCTACGGAGCACTCTGTCAAAAGTTATACGAGTTTAAAGTTTTGTAAGGAGTTACAAAAATTAAACCGGTGATCAAAAATTACCAAAAAATCAAAAATCAAACAAAAATCAAACTTATAACCCTATTTTCCGGGAAGGCCTCGGTTGCAGGGGTGGCTGAGTGGTAGTGATTAACGGGGTCTAGATAACGGATGACCGTATCTAGTCTAGATTATGATATTCAATATAGATTAGCTGGATTACGGTATTTAGTCTAGATTAGGATATTCAGTCTAGATTAGCTGGATTACGGTACGCAAGGCGAGTGGTCTCTGATTCGAGTCCGGTAGCTGATTGTCTTTTTTAGGTTTTAATGCCTTGAGCAGTCTCCGTTTTAGAGAAGTTTTGTTTAGCTATTCCTGTGGCACTGTTGAATGAATTGGTGAGGAGGTCCATAAGTTTAAAGGAGGTCCATAAGTGAAGGAGCTATAGAGAACCCACAAGGCATTAAAACCTAAAAAAAGAAAAAACACGACCAGCTACCGGACACGAACCAGGGAACCCTCGCCCTGCATCCTAACTCACTACCACTAGGCCATCGCTGCACTGGGCCATTAGGTCATTCTCAGCTCACTAGGCCATCACTACCACTAGGCCACTAGGCCATTCTCAGCTCGCGGAAGCTAGGGTTTTAATGTCGCGGTTGATTTGACCAGCACATTCAGTTGTAAATATCATTAACTCCAATCATAGCTATTTAGCATAGCTATTTAGTTTATCAACTGAATACTTTTCATTCCGGATTACTGTAGCTTTGCTATACACCAATTTTCACCAAATTTAGTGCTAATGGAGGTGCCCTACTTGAAGAGTTGGCAAGATTTGGCGTGGATCGGATTGAAGATCGATAACATGGCAACTAGTTTAATACTAATGATTTAATGCTGTAAAGATTCGGTTTCTAAAGTCTAATCCTTTTTAGACAATGTCTTGGACTGACGGTTCCCCGCTATCCTTCCAGAATTTCCTCGACGGAGAACCGAACCCGGGCCCCGGGATTTATGGAGTCTTGGTCGGGTTTTGAAAAAAAAATACTATAAAGTTAATTACTATAAGGCCAGCAAATGAATAAGGCCAGCAAATGGATAAGGCCAAAAGAGCAAGAGGCAGAAAAGAGGAGGGGAATAAGGCCAGCAAATGAATAAGGCCAGCAAATGAATAAGGCCAGCAAATGAATAAGGCCAGCAAATGAATAAGGCCAGCAAATGCTAATTACTATAGCTAATTTAGCTAATCTAATTAGATATGAAATTACGGTAGTGAATATTTAGATCTTTTAAAGTACAGTATATCGTTACATTTACTGACCTTATCCATTTGCTGGCCTTGTCCATTTGCTGGCCTTATCCATTTGCTGGCCTTATCCATTTGCTGGCCTTATCCATTTGCTGGCCTTATCCATTTGCTGGCCTTATCCATTTGCTGGCCTTGTCTCCTTTGTATCCCAAGGTAAACATACTCCTTTTGAACTGAATTCTTTATTTTTCTTGCTGTGAGAAAAGTCGAAAACACAGTGCACCAGAAAGAGTGTGTTTACAGGAGAAAATCCACCATAGAACTTCTCTAACAATAAGTTGTATGTACTTTGTGCTTGGTATGTACTGTGTATTTACTGAAAACGTACCCTTTCTGACGGTCATTTCCTCATTTTTCCATAGTAATAGCTCGGAATTGAGGGAAAATCGAGAGATTTAAGTGCACTAGAAAGTTTGTGTTTACAAATTTGAGCACAAAGTACTAAAGCTGATTTCTTTTTCTTTCAGATGTACGCAAATCCGATTCAACACGATGCCCCGGAGACTCTGCGAAAATGGGATGACATTAAGGTTTCACAATATTATAATTTCTAATTACAGTCATCAAAAAAAGGCTTGCACCATTCCCAAAGGCTTAAAACATTTTTAATAACAAAAATAAGCGTACTTTTTGGCAAACAATTCTACCATTGTGGTCTAATTTCTGAATATTTTATTCATTTTTATCCCACGCGAATTCTTTTGACGCAAGATGTCTTTTGATTTTTGACTTTTATTAGCGACACCCGGTTTAGACCGCAAAAAAGTCTTCAAATCGTTATATTGCTCCGTAGCTCCGTATACTAACTATTATAACTATTATAACTATTATAACTATTATAACTATTTTATAACAAAATATTATTAAATTTCCCCATTTCAGGGCCCAACCACTCTTCGTAGTGGGCTCTGCAAAAAGGTGCTTCCAGCTAAAATTTGAAACGTTCTGATTATTCATTTTTTTGCTTGCAAATAAATTATTGCTTATTTTGTATAGGCCATATTTTTTGAATGATACAAAATAGAAATTATTGAATAAAGGAATCCTGAGAAAATTAAGAAACAGGACGCTCAGGAGGCTCAAGTCAAACATTGTTCTCTCAATTTTTCTACTGTTTAAGTAAAACAATGATTTGAAAGGATGGAGAATTTGTAGCAAAAATACAGCTAAATTTAAGGCAAAAATTGATTTCAAAATTTCGAGCATAGTGACGACTAGAAAGCATAGAAAACTAACTGACTGAAAAGGAGAAAACTGGCTTATTCGCTGCTCGTTCCTTTTTCTTGAGGGAAAAAGGGAAACCCCGATACCAGGAAGAGCCGTGTGTAGAGCCAAAATCACCGTGGGGGCCGGGGGGGGAGGGGGGGGGGGGGCCCCCCCTGGGGGGGCCCCAAAAGCAAACCCACATCCAAAGAGGTGGTGTCCGCGGCCCTTTGGGGTGCGGGGGGGGGGGGGGGGGGGGGGGGGGGGGGGGGGGGAATCTTTTCGGGTTTCTTCGCGAGAAGAACATCCAAGAGGGGGGCAGTTTCATTGTTCAATTGGGGGAGGGGGAGGGAGGGAGCCGGGGCGTCAGATCGGGAGGGGGGTGCAGTAACTCCAAAAACAAGCCGGTAAAAAAAAAAAAAAAAAAATAAAATACCAGGAAGAGCCGTGTGTAGAGCCAAAAATCACCGTCAGAGGCCTAGGTTGAAACGGAGAGAAGATACCCATCCTATATGATTGGACCACCATTGCATCCAGGCCATACGAAACCAAAATCGCATCCAAAAGGTGACGATCCGCTGCCCTTCTAGTATTGCATGCCAGATTGCATTTTCCACTTTTTGCATAATATAGTTGTGCGATTTGAGCTAAAAAATGAAAGAAATAGAATTCAGTGGCAGCATGGGGAGCCCAGGTCGAACCGGTCGCGTGAACCGTAGACGAGCGCGCTCCCCACTGCGCGACAGAGACCGTTCCGAAAGGGAGCACGTACTGGAGGGGTGGGTTTGACAGATCTACTGGAGGGGTGGGTTTGCCAGATATCCCAAAAGGCCTTTATACCAGATCTCTTTGCCAGATCGCAAGCCATTACGCGGCCTCACAAAGAACACTTTGCCAGTCATCTTTCTCTTTTCTCTTTTGCCTTGTAGATTGCTTCAAAAAAAGATATTTGGCTATAAATTTGTAACCGCGGGTTTTCGGGGTCGGGCAATCGATTAGAGATATTTATTTTATTGAGTTAAGCACAAAGAATAGTGTTTATCAAGCTGAAGCCCTTTATCAGCTTTATCAGCTTAATCTCTTGATTTCAATCCAAAATCAATGGCATAAAACAGTTTTATAACTACTTTACGACTAACTACTAACTACTAACTGCTAAAGGGGCACTGCTAAAGGGACTTTTTAGGCTGTAGTCTACTTTTTTCTCTTTATTTTTAGCTCAAATCTCAAAAAGTCGTTCCAGCAGACGTCACTCCATCAAGAAAATGCTCGTTCTTTTCCCTTTTCTCCTCTTTTTTTTCATTTTTCCCATTCGGCGGTTGATTTGATTTCCTTTTCCGAATGCTTCAGCTTTTCTTTGACAACGATTTCTTTGACAACGATTGCAAATTCAAAAGTTATATTTATTTATTTTCAAGCATTCAAATATGGAGCTGAATAGAAAATGATAAAAATTGAGGTGGAGAGGAAAGCGGAGAAAACAATAAGGCAAAGTCGGTCAAGACACATCGCCGCGAATTTCCATTCTTCCTGGAAATTATTCTTTTTGACTTTAGCTTGATCTATTCTAAGTTATCAGCTTTAAAAAGTGACTATTAGCTTGTTTGTTTGCTAGCTTAGCTTAGCTTCTTGCTAGCTTTGCTTAGCTGATTGCTAGCTTAGCTTAGCTGCTTGTTTGCTAGCTTAGCTGCTTGCTAGCTTAGCTTAGCTTAGCTGATTGCTAGCTTAGCTTAGCTGCTTGCTAGCTTAGCTTAGCTTCTTGCTAGCTTTGCTTAGCTGATTGCTAGCTTAGCTTAGCTGCTTGCTAGCTTAGCTTAGCTGATTGCTAGCTTAGCTTAGCTTCTTGCTAGCTTTGCTTAGCTGATTGCTAGCTTAGCTTAGCTGCTTGCTAGGTTAGCTGTTTGCCAGCTTAGCTTGCTTGTTTGCGTTCTGAGCTAAAGTTCTGAGATAAACTTATACTTTGTGCTCAAATCTTGTTTCAACCTTAAATTTCTCAGCCATAGTCAAACTTGAAGCAGAAATTGAGCCCAAAAATCAATCTATAATCTTTCTTTTGTTCTGTAAATGATTCACAAATGATTTAATGTTAAAAATTTGTTTTCAAGATCGTAGAAACGATTGGTGGAGTTGATTTTAACTCTTTGTCCCAAGATTGTCCCAAGATTTTTTGATTTTCATTCAATTCGTGCGGCACCCATTTATCGAGCTTTCTTGACTTTCCAATCCGTTTCAAGTGGTCGGAAATGGTCGTCTTGCCCACGCGAAGCTCCGCCGCAAGCACTCGAATAGTCGTACGTGGATTTGCTTCCACCAGGGTCTTCAATTCGTCGTCACCGAGTTCAACAGGACGGCCACGGCCTTCTTTATCTTCGAGGCCTTCTTTATTTTCTTTATCTTTATCTATCTCTCTAAATTTGGTTCCCTATCTGACTAAATTTGACAAAATCATCAGCTCGGAATTTTCGGAACCAAGTTCGCACTGTTCGCACAAGACTCGCCGACACTGCCTTGGCCCCAAACTTTGTTAATGTTACGAAACTTCTCAGCCATAGTCAAGCACAGCACAAATTGAGTTTGAAGCAAAAATTGATCTATCTATAATTGACCCAAAAATCAATCTATAATCTTTCTTTTGTTCTGTAAATGATTCACAAATGATTTAATGTTAAAAATTTGTTTTCAAGATCGTAGAAACGATTGGCGGAATCGATTGATTGATTGATTTTAACTCTTTGTCCCAAGAAAAATCCCTAGAGAATCGAATTGGCTTTTTGAGTTTTGCATATGATAGCTTTTTAGGCTCGTATTTTGTCTAAAGAGTCGAATTTCTAAAGCCGAATTTCCGGAAACGCACAAACCAATGTATCTTGCAAAGCATTTTTCTTATCAATCTCCTCTCGAATGAGCTTTAATTGCGAGTGAATCGCCTGAAAGTACTCGAAGACTCGAATCGTGTAGTCATTCTCTTCACAGCCTAAAGTTTTTTGGAATAAAATTATTCTAACATTATCCAACCTTGATCTACGGTTGTCTCAATGCATCGCTTGATATACTTTTCCATTTGATTGCTCCGCCGGGACTCGATCGATTGTTGACGATTTGCGGCGAACAGACCTTCACCTACCTGAATTGGATTTAGTTTTAGTTTAGTTTAATAGTTAATAATCGTAAAGCTGTCTTAGTCTTAGCTGTCTTAGCTGTCTTAAATCAGCTTTGGTTAAGCTTTCGACTCACCAGATTCCAGACTGTAAATCCAGACAGTACTGCTAATGTTCAGTGCTAAAGTACTGCTAATCTCCAGTGCTAAAGTACTGCTAATGTCCAGGGCTAAAGTACTGCTAATCTCCAGTGGTACTGCTAATCTCTAGGTACAAGTGCTAGACTGCTACAGTACTCTCACTGATAGACAAAGGTTGATAGACGCTGATAGACAAAGGTTACAGGATTCCTGATTGGCTGGCTTTTAGGCACAAGACTAGGTTTCTACAGTACTTTTTTCTTCACTGCTAGACACGAGTTTGATGCAGTATCCCTGCTTCTGTTCTATTAACTGCATTCCTCTCGATGAAGTGTTTTCTAGCCATAAGATGTATCGAAACAAAGCTACAGGACACGAACGATGTCCCTGATGCTTCTGATAAAGCTTTCGACTTACAGATTCCGACTTACAGACTGTAAAGTACTGCTAATGTCCAGGGCTAAAGTACTGCTAATCTCTAGGTACAAGTGCTAGACTGCTACAGTACTCTCACTGATAGACAAAGGTTACAGTATTCCTGATTGGGTGGCTTTTAGGCACAAGGCTAGATTTCTACAATACTCTTTTCTTCACTGCTAGACACGAGTTTGATGCAGTATCCCTGCTTCTGTTCTATTAACTGCATTCCTCTCGATGAAGTGTTTTCTAGCCATAAGATGTATCGAAGCAAAGCTACAGGACACGAACGATGTCCCTGATGCTTCTGATAAAGCTTTTGAGATAAAGATTTCAAATTGTGCATTTGCAGTGCTTGTTAGGCCTATTTGACTGTTCTCTAAACTGTGCTTCACAAAGCATTTATAAAAGCTGCATCCAAAGCTACAGTATAATATTCCTGATGCCCTGATAAAGTTCTCGATTCTAGATTTCTGCTGATTCTAGAGTCTAGATGTCAAAGTTCTTGCGCAGCACTTGCTAGATACAAGTGTAAGGCTGCTACAGTACCCCGCTTGACTGTTCTGTAGACTGTGTTCCAAAGCTACAGTACCCGGGTGATGTCTAAGCCAGATCCTGCTATCATTATCATTATCGGACATTTGATACTCGCCCCGCCCCTTTTGCCATTGGCAATCTGACTTTGAACTTAAATATCTTGGTGTTGGGCTGTTCAATTTTATTGTTCTTGGTATCATTAGATGCGTCAAGCCTTTCTCTGTCAATTGGTACAAAAACTATTTCAATTGGACAACTCAGTCCCAAGATATGCCAATGGCAAAAGGGGCGGGGCGAGTATCAAATGTCTTTTTACTCGCCCGGCCCCTTTGCCATTGGCAGTCTAACTTTGTTCTAAATAGATCAAAGTAACTAGATCAAACTAGACAATCTAACTAGATTGCCAATGGCAAAGGGGGCGGGGCGTATAAAAGGCGCTCTCCCCTTTTGCCATTGGCAATCTAACTTTGAGTTTGAATATCTTGGGACTGAGTTGTCCAATCTAAATAGTTTTTGTCCCAATCGACAGAGAATGTCTTGGCGCATCGAATGCTGCAAAGAATATTTAAATTGGACAGCTTAACACCAAGAAATTTGAGCTCAAAGTTGACAAGTGATCGACGCTGCCAAAATCGACTTTCTTTTCAATTTTTTAAGACAAAGACACCAAGAAATTTGAGCTCAAAGTAAAAGGGGCGGGGCGCATATCAAATGTCCTACAATCTTATCCAAATATGAACACTGTAGCTTTGTCTTAAGAGCATCTTTTGTAAAACGCTTTATCGACGGTTTTAATTCTTTGGAAATGACAAAGAAAGCTAAAATTAGCTAAAATTAGCTAAAATCAAGCTACAAGGTACAGTATCTTTTATGCATCCATTGAAAGGCCAATCATTCAGTTTTGATATCTCTCACCTTTCGCTCCAGCGACAATTGCTCTTTCGGCACATCACATAACACATCAAGAAGTGTCTCCGATCTTCTCACTCTCGCCACTTCCAAATGCTCCTCATCAACTTGCAATGAGACTCGATTCGATTTGGGTTCCACAATCTACAAGATGATCCGAAAGTTCTCGTACAACTTTTTACTAAAACTTGATTTTCAAATGACCGAGGAAAGCTATTTAAATGGAAACCTTAATAAATTTATACTAAAAACCAGCTTATTTACTTAAACTAATCAAGATTTCATAGCAGATCATAGCTTTTTTTTAAATAGTTAGCTCTTTGAGCCGCGCACAAGTTGTCTGAGCCGCGCACAAGTTGTCTGAGCCGCGCACAAGTTGTCTGAGCCGGGCACAAAGTGTCTGAGCTGCGCACAAGTTGTCTGAGCCGCGCACAAGTTGTCTGAGCTCGCGCACAAGTTGTCTGAGCCGCGCACAAGTTGTCTGAGCCGGGCACAAAGTGTCTGAGCTGCGCACAAGTTGTCTGAGCCGGGCACAAAGTGTCTGAGCTGCGCACAAGTTGTCTGAGCCGCGCACAAGTTGTCTGAGCCGGGCACAAAGTGTCTGAGCTGCGCACAAGTTGCCTGAGCCGGGCACAAAGTGTCTGAGCTGCGCACAAGTTGTCTGAGCCGGGCACAAAGTGTCTGAGCTGCGCACAAGTTGTCTGAGCCGCGCACAAGTTGTCTGAGCCGCGCACAAGTTGTCTGAGCCGCGCACAAGTTGTCTGAGCCGCGCACAAGTTGTCTGAGCCGCGCACAAGTTGTCGAAATCAGTCAACTTTCAATGTTTTTACATCCTGTTTTGTTTCCTCCTTTTCCTCTTCAACCACTTTTGCTCGTCCTTTCTGAAAACGATGCCCAGGTCGTCTCATCATCAACAACCATGGAAGCCATTGGGTAAAAAAGAATCGCATCTGAAAGGTAGCTTTATCGGTGATAAGAAAATAAGAAGATTTGAGTGCGCTAGAAAGAATGTGTTTACAGTTTGTGCACACCGTTTTATGCGTATTCTATTGTAGCATATTACTAAACGCACACCGTCTGGCACAGTGAAACGGAATACTTTTGGTATTTGTAAACCGACCCCTTTCGTCATTCGATGATTTGCTGGTTGTCGATATCGTAGTGACAAAACGGTGATTGTAAAAGCGGTGGAACAGGATAAGATCAGAGTGACGGTTGAGAAGAAAATGCCTAGAGAAATCCGCCTAGAGAAATCTCAGGAGTTCAAACGCTCGCATTTAACTAGGACTGGGAATAAACTCGATTGCCAACAAAAGTTCCAAGCCTAATACCTAACTACAGGGTGATCCCAAAAGTTCCGCAAACTTAAGCAGCTAGAAAATGTTTGGCTTATTTCAAAAGTGGTAAGTGTTATATAGAGATTTAAAGCCTTAATTCTTAGCTACACTTGCATATCAAAAGCTTTCGAATTGGAGTCACACAACTCATTTGACAGGCTTTTGAGTGAACACTACTCCGTCTCTTCCCGGCACGCTACCATTTTTGATGATTTTCTTTCTAAAAAGCTTTTTAAAAGAGCTTTTCTTTTGTTTATTTTATTAAAATGTAAGATTTACTATTATTTAATAACAATAAGAATACCGTAAAACTTCTAATTTACGTGCATGTACGTCTATGTACATGTACGCCTATGTACATGTAAGTCTATGCACATGTCTATGTAAATGTAGCTAAGAATTAAGGCTTCAAATCTCTATATAACACTTACAAATAAAATCAATTAGACATTTGTTAGCTGCTTTTACAAAAAGTTGTGCGAGAACTTTTGGGATTACCTTTAGAGACAAATCTACTAATGTGGAAAGAACTTTTCAGACAGACTAATGCCATATTACTGTCTTGAATTTATCAAGTATAGTAGACTGAATTGAATTTATCAAGTACAGTAGATAAATTCAGATCCAGATCAAGCCTGGATTTGCCTACTGTACTAAACTGTACTACTGTACTAAACCCTATCTCCAAGCACTCACCAATAAGCGGTAAAGCCTCTGACGTGTTCGGTGTCATTTCGGAAAGAACCGTCAAGAAGAAACAAACGGATAGGAGGATTGTGGTTTCTGAAATGAAAATTGTGTTCAAGAATTTCAAGAATTGATTGAATTGATTGAATTGATTGAATTGATTCAAGTTTTTGATCGTCAGAGCTAAATTTTCCATACGGTATCCAATTTTCTCAGCCATATCGTGAGCCGGAAGACAGAAACACATCAGAGTCATGATTGAAATCAATAAAGATGGGATGATCAAGTTGAATGCGTAGAAGAGAGTTCGACGCTGAAGGGATTGAAAATGAATTTTGCTGAAAATCTCTTAATCTCTCTATTTTGCCAGAAAATAGAGATAAAATAGAGGGAAAATGGAGACAAAATTGAGGGAAAATTGCGCTCAAGAACCTAGTGATGCCTAGAAACGAAGAAAACTGGCTCAATTTTGTCCAGTTTTACCCAGTAAATTTGTATTCGGGGATTTTCCGGGTCGGGCAATCGATTGGAGCTATTCATGGAGCCATGGAGCTATTAATGGAGCCATGGAGCTATTAATGGAGCCATGGAGCTATTCATGGAGCCATTGAGCTATTCATGGAGTCATGGAGCTATTCATGGAGCTATGGGGCTATTCATGGAGCTATGGAGCTATTCATGGAGCTATGGAGCTATTCATGGAGCTATAGCTATTCATGGAGCTATAGCTATTCATGGAGCCATGGACCTATTCATGGAGCCATGGACCTATTCATGGAGCCATGGACCTATTCATGGAGCCATGGAGCTCTAGCCTATGCCCTGGCCATGATCCAAACCCAGCTCACCTTAATATAGATGTAAAATTTGATTGTTGGATACGGCTCTTCGCAACAAGCGTAATATTTCGTCTCACGAATCGCCGGGGCATCTAAATTTTTGAAATGTTAACAATTCATTAAAATCTACCAACAAGAAGCCATTCCCCGTTGCTCACGTAAGTTGAAAGGTCCATTGATTCACCTAAAAGGAGATTCAGTATTGCTAGCTGAATACTTTTTATCTTGGCTTACGATAATACCTGGAATGTTACAGTTTATCAGTTTATCACTGAAGTTTATCACTAGCTTATCACCAATCCATTACCAGATTCCTCAGTATCGATTAATAAATCAATCGCTTTGCCGTGATAAGACCATGAGCCGAATTTCATGAAACACGTCTGCGAATCGAATGGAAACCAAGTGATGTCAATCTGGATTGAAAATCAGCTAGATCAGAACCAAGTTGGCCTGTTAGATCAAGACGAAGCCAGAACCAAACCTGAGTCAGCCAAGGATCAGGTTGGCAGGTCTAACCAGCACTTGGTTTTTCACAACTAGAACCAGGCCAGGGCCAGACCCGGCTTGTGGTCTTAGACTTAGGCTTAGGCTTAGGCCAGGCCTGGTTTGTGGTCTGGCCAGGGCCAGGCCTGGCTTGTGGCCCTATTCCAAGCCAAGCCTAGTGGCCCTATCCCAAGCGAAGCCTAGTGGCCCTATTCCAAGCCAGGCCTAGTGGCCCTATCCCAAGCGAAGCCTAGTGGCCCTATCCCAAGCCAAGCCTAGTGGCCCTATTCCAAGCCAAGCCTAGTGGCCCTATCCCAAGCCAAGCCTAGTGGCCCTATTCCAAGCCAAGCCTAGTGGCCCTATCCCAAGCCAAGCCTAGTGGCCCTATTCCAAGCCAAGCCTAGTCCAAAATGTAACACGAAGTGCAAAAATGTTGACTGGGTCTGATCCAGATCTGTTCTTGATCCTGATCCTGATTCCAGTCCGGCTCTGACCTGATCAAGTCTAGTCTGGCCCTGATCCTTGTGTGATCTGACTTGATCCTGGCCTTGCCCAAAAGATTTCCAATTGAACATTCACCGTACACATCCAATTCACCGTACACATCCAATTCACCGTACACATCCAATTCATCGTGCACAAACCTTGCAAGTCACTTTGAAAACCCCAGGCGGTACCCATTGAATCTCGCCAGTGTTCGAGACAACCATATTGCTTTTGAACATCGAATCGAATTGCTCGTCGGCGCTGAAAATGAGTGTGTGAATGAGAAAGATAGCCTAATAACAAATGCAATGAGTGGCCAATGAAAGAAGCTTTGAGATAAGAGAAAAACTCAAAAACAACACTTTTTAAGCTTAGAGGTGATTTGACCCGTCAGCGCTTCAGATTCAAAGTCTTGTAGGCACTTTTGAATCAACCCTGGACAGGACAAATGCTTTTGACTTGAATTCGGCTAGGCTTAAGCTAATGAAAACTTGTTTTTATTAGCCTTAAATTTGTTTGGTTTTTGTTTAAAGTTTATCAAAATGATCAATCTGTTGTACAGTAACATATCCGGTCTTCACAACGATTCTCCGCAACTTTTTAACGGTTAGTCAACGGTTAGTCAACTAGAGAAGGTCACCAAATCAAGGTGAAATTTCAACACGAGACCTATCCTATCCTGTTGAGTTTTTCACAGGCTTTCCAAATCCTAGTGCTTTTCCCTAGTCCATCCTGGTACTCGGGAGGTCAAGAGTTCAAGCCTACCGGCTAGATTAATGATGAATGATTAGATTTTCCAGAAATTGCGATTATTCGGTTTTTTTCTCATTGATTAGGGCTTAGAAGTTGGAGTGCTGGGGTTGTTTGTATTGTTGTTTGTATTGTTGTTTCTATTGTTGTTTGTATTGTTGTTTGTATTGTTTGTACCAAATTATTCATGTGAATAAATGTATTTTTATACTTGTTTAGTTTTGTTTAAGTTTATCAAAATGATCAACCTGTTGTACAGTAACACATCCGGTCTCCACAATGGTCCTCCATCTTCAGATGTAGCAAATCGCACGGAAGTAATGTTTTCGAATCGTGATGGACTCCAGCGTAGTCGGTAATCTTTCCATTTCTAAGATTTGCAGAATCATTTCAGTAGATAAATAGTTAAAGCATAGCTTTGGATAGCTTTGGATAGCTCTGGATACAAAATAGACAGTTTGTTAGTTTAGATAAAAATAGACAAGCAGCTAGTGGAAGGAGAAATTCAATCTGCCAGAGTACAAAGAGCAAAGTGCTTTGTACTCTAGCAGTGCTTTGTACTCTAGCAGGCACTCTGGCAGTGCTTTGTACTCTAGCAGTGCTTTGTACTCTGGCAATGCTTTGTACTCTGGCAATGCTTTGTACTCTAGCAGTGCTTTGTACTCTAGCAGTGCTTTGTACTCTAGCAGGCACTCTGGCAGTGCTTTGTACTCTAGCAGGTACTCTGGCAGTGCTTTGTGCTCTAGCAGTGCTTTGTACTCTGGCAATGCTTTGTACTCTAGCAGTGCTTTGTACTCTAGCAGTGCTTTGTACTCTGGCAGTGCTTTGTACTCTGGCAGGCACTCTGGCAGTGCTTTGTACTCTGGCAGGCACTCTGGCAGTGCTTTGTACAGAGAACAAAGTGCTTTGTGCTTTGTTAGAAACGCACGGCAACTGGCAGAGGATTACACCCATCCAGTGTACCAAATCCCTTGCATTTTCAAGAGCTCAAAGTGTACTTTGAGCTCTTGAAAGCTCTGAACTCCGAACAAAACTCCGAACTCACGAATTGCAGCCACGCGTTCACTTCGATGATTTGATCCTTTTCGTTCTATAAAGTTCTATATTTTTCAAATTTCTAATCAATTTCTAATTAAATTTACAAAACTTTTAACTTACAAACTACATAAAATAGAACTTAACACTCACCACATCGATAATTTGCTGCAAGAAAACTTTCATCGAAACATTCAATGCTCGTTCGGGATCGCGCACCGGTCGCACCAATGGGTTGTACTTGGCTTGTAGAGCTCTGAAATTTACAATCAAAATTTTTGTTACCGATTTAATTGGCGCGGAAACGTCTGGAAAAGGAAAAAGTGACAAAAAAGCGCCAATTTTTCATCATTTTTCAATCATTTTTTCTAAGCGCTGGTTAAAGTTAAAAATATGTGTTATATCTCAAAAAATTGCCTATTCTCTCTACTTTAATTTGATACCAAAACGCGCAAAAATAAACGTACTGGTGTCAAGATATGAGCGTTTGTTTGAGAGCAAACTTAGACTACGCGACGCTCCTATAGGGGGTCTTCTATTAGAGTTTTTACGGTAATCTAATTCTCTCTTTTTCTTTGATTATTCTTTTATTATTGGGGGTGGGACAAATGCGACGTTTTTTTTGCGCACCTGGACATTTGCGCACCTTTTTTTTGCTGGAAAAGGCCTTAGGAAAGGTCGTAGAGCTTCAAAAACGTTTTCATAGAAGGGAATCGTATGCGTAGATTCCGAATTTCGACAAATCAGACCTCGCTGTCCCGTCAAATTTGGGCTAAAAGGCAAAAACTACGCAACTTAACGTTTTTTCGCAGTTTTTGCCTTTTAGCCCAAATTTGACGTGTCAGCGAGGTCTGATTTGTCGAAATTCGGAATTTACGCATACGATTCCCTTATATGGAAACATTTTTGAAGCTCTACGGCCTTTCCTAAGGCCTTTTCCAGCAAAAAAAAGGTGCGCAAATGTCCAGGTGCGCAAAAAAAACGTCGCATTTGTCCCACTCCCTTATTATTCTTTTATTATTCTTTTATCTATTTCTTTTTCTATTAATTATTAATTAATATGTGTTATATCTCAAAAAAAACGCAAATTTCTCTTTTTTTTAACTTTATTGGTGCAAGATCTTTAAAGGAAATTTTTTAAAAGAAAATTTTTAAAGGAAAGAAAGGAAATTTTCTTTTTTTCTTATCTCACCTATATAAGTCACTTTCTCGTTTACTCGGCCATACGAGCGGCAAGCAAGTGGCGAAGATTAGCAGAGAATTTATGAGCATACAAATGCCGCACACAAAAAACCCTAAATAAAAAAAAAATTGAGCATAAAACACTCTGAAATATTTCCTGCAAAGTGTAATTTGTGCTCAAAATCAAATGCACCTTTTCTGGTGGATAAAGAAAGTGATCGAACCAAGTATCTTGTATCTTCGTACCTTTCCTTTGTCTCTACATCCTTACATCTCTACATTTGTCTCTACGCTACGCATTTGTCTATGATTTATTGGGTCTCACTTTATCATCTGAATAAAGTATCATTGTACAGGGTGGCTACGTGTGCTAAGCATCTGGCATAGTTTTAAACATCTGGCATAGTTTTAAACAATGTAGAAAGCATTACTACTCATCTTTTTGTATTTTAATATCCTTTTTATCATTGTCTATTCATTTTTCGCTCAAAAAAAAATTAGTTTTTAACGAAAATGACAAAGACGGGTCATAGTCATGACAAAGACGTGACACAAAAAAGAAAACAGTGACACAAAAAAAGATATTCAGCTCTAAATTTGTACCCGGGGGGTAGACATGGCTATCGGATCGGATCAGGACCGATTCGATAGACCTGATTGATCAGGCTAGCCCGATCCGATCTGATCCGATAGATTCCACCGATCTGATTCGATACGATAGATCCGATTCGATCTGATAGATCCGACCAATTCGATTCGAAACGATAGATCCGACCGATCAGGCTAGCCCGATCCGATCCGATTCGATAGATCCGACCGATCAGGTTAGCCCAATTCGATCCGATAGATTCGATCGATCCGATAGATTCGATCGATCCGATTCGATCCGATAGATCCGACCGATTCGATTCGAAACGATAGATCCGACCGATCAGGCTAGCCCGATCCGATCGGATAGATCCGATCGATCAGTCTAGCCCGATCCGATAGATCCCATCGATCAGGCTAGCCCGATCCGATTCGATAGATCCGACCGATCGGGTTAGCCCGATCCGATCCGACTCGATCTGATTTTGCCAAAAAACCATGTCTATTTTACCCGGGGTTTTCGGGGTCGGGCAATCGATTGGCAATGTTATTATTGTTTTTTTCGGTTGCTTAAACTTATAAGAAAAAATGAGCACACCAGGAAAGGTGCGTTTACAAGTTCTGAGCACAAATTACGCACAATATGGGCTTCTCGAAGTGAAATACTTTGTGAAATCTGTACGCAATTTCTGTTGTAGGCAATTTCTGGCGCACTGAATTCTTCTTTTTTCATGCAATGCTCTTGTTGCGAGAAAATTTGAAGAATTCAGTGCGCTTGAAAGATTTCATTTCCAGATTTAACAAAGTACACGACAAGAGATCTATCGAAAAACAAATTGTTGAAAATTTTCGATGAACGTGAAAATGGGGCTTGAAACGGCACTCATCGAAGTGGATGAGGGGATTCTGGGCTCTCATTTCTTTTTTCTTTTCTTCTTCTTCTTCATCTTCTTCTTCTTCTTCTTCTTCTTTTCCTTTTTCTCTTTTGCTGAGTGTACAAACACTTCTAACAGAGATACACAAATAACTAAAAGACATCGGTCTTTTTTTGCAAAAAAAAGAGAAGATTCTATAGATTGAAGAAGTAAATAGTAAGACAAGACTGGAAAAAAGAGAAACTATGAATTGAATTTCATATTGAATTTAATATTGAACTTATCTCCAAGTGTACCTTAAGAAAACAAATTGAAAATTGTTTTGCAAAAAGTTTAAAGCTTGATCGAAAGCCTATCGTAGTGTAGTTTTTAATTTTAGCTCAAATTAGCCTCGCACAAATAAGCTTTTGTGAAGTTTTGAATATCTAGAAAGGATATTGCTTGGCTAAGCAATGACTAAGAGGCTAAGACTCAACCTTGAGAGGCCGAGACTCAACCTTGAGAGGCCGAGACTCAACCTTGAGAGGCCGAGACTCAACCTTGAGAGGCCGAGACTCAACCTTGAGAGGCCGAGACTCAACCTTGAGAGGCCGAGACTCAACCTTGAGAGGCCGAGACTCAACCTTGAGAGGCCGAGACTCAACCTTGAGAGGCCGAGACTCAACCTGCGGTTACTTTTTAACACCCAAGGGCCTTTGTGCTTGTCCCCAATAATCAATCGAATTCAAAATCTTTTTGGACTATTTTGTAGAGGAGATTCAGGGGTTTTTAATACAGTGCGTTTCAAATTCTTAAACGCACCATCTAAAATAGCGGATTTTGCATTTTGACCACCGCTACAACTATTAATCTTTTTCTATTAGAAAGAGCATGTCTTAAAACCTAAATAACAGGAAAAAGAAACATACTGTAAAAGGTAAAAATTTTCAAAATAGAAACTTTTTGCTAAATCAACCGTTTCAAATTCTTAAACGCACTATGAAAATATTGTTATTTATCGACACAAATATAAAATCAAAGGTTACAAATCAAAACTAATAATCTGTACACGCACCAGAACGATTAATTACTTGAAAAATGCGGTCTGGCATTGAATTGATGAGGTTTTGAAGAGCAGAGACGTCGAGATCGCTCCAGGCCGAAAAAATTGATGCTTTAAGTGTAGAAACGTCTTGAAACTGACGATGATTCTTGTAGACAGCTCGGACAAGTATTTCCCATAAATTTCAACCGTTTCAAATTCTTAAACGCACCCGCCTTTGCTGTTGTTATTTGAAATTTTTCGTTTTGTTGTGCGTATTTTTTTATTAAATTTATAATTTTTGTTCATTTTTCAGGTAAATGGCACACGGAAAGCTGCTCACGGATTATGAGAAAGGCCAGATTGATGCCCGTTTGAGTATTGGCGACTCAATAAGGAAAATCGCAAAAAATTTGGGCCGATCCGACTCTGCCATGCGAAATTATATAAAGTCCGAGTTCGTTTCTACACCAAAGAAGAAGCCAGGACCAAAACCAAAGCTTACACCGCGAGCTAGACGTCATATTGTGAACAACATCCAAGGAAAAACGATCAATGAAGTGAAAACGGAACGGAAAATCGACTCTTCGAAGTCGAAAATTTGGCGAGCCATCAAGGAAAAACGCACATATCGATCAACAATTATTGAACATCCAACCGACCGTGAAGCTTTTGCACAAGAAAGCCCGATTGGCCTTCGCCAAGACTCATATGAATCAAAATTGGTCTATGGTTGGAAAGCCGCTTATGTTTTATTATTTTTTTGCGTTTAGGTGATCTTTTCCGATAAGAAGAAATGGAATTTGGATGGCCCCGATGGCGTTGGCTACTATTGGAGGGATCTTCGACGTGATCCGATGGTGTTTGGCACTTGAAACTTTGGCGGTGGTTCTGTGATGGTTTGGGCCGCCTTTTGTGCTGATGGAACGGTCGCTCTGAAGATGGTTTCGAATCGGATGACTAGATAGATATCTTCAACAATTGCTTGTTGCCATTTTGGCTCCTAAATCCAACCGTTCCGGACTTGTTTCAATACGACAATGCGTCAATTCATCGAGCCGGAGACACCCGAGACTGGCTGAACCGCAACAACATTGCAACTTTGGACTGGCCCGCTCAGTCTCCTGACCTCAATCCGATAGAAAATTTATGGGAAATACTTGTCCGAGCTGTCTACAAGAATCATCGTCAGTTTCAAGACGTTTCTACACTTAAAGCATCAATTTTTTCGGCCTGGAGCGATCTCGACGTCTCTGCTCTTCAAAACCTCATCAATTCAATGCCAGACCGCATTTTTCAAGTAATTAATCGTTCTGGTGCGTGTACAGATTATTAGTTTTGATTTGTAACCTTTGATTTTATATTTGTGTCGATAAATAACAATATTTTCATAGTGCGTTTAAGAATTTGAAACGGTTGATTTAGCAAAAAGTATCTATTTTGAAAATTTTTACTTTTTATAGTATGCTTCTTTTTCGTGTTATTTAGGTTTTAAGACATGCTCTTTCTCATAGAAAAAGATTAATAGTTGTAGCGTTGGTCAAAATGCAAAATCCGCTATTTTAGAGGGTGCGTTTAAGAATTTGAAACGCACTGTAGTATACAAAACTTATTGGCTGAGACTTGCAGTATTTTTATTTTTGGAATGATATTTGAGCGCTGGTTTCATTCCTGCAACCCTAATACAGAACAGAGCACGTAGAACAGACAACAAGAATACCGTATTCTCTCTAATAATAGTGCATCCCGGCAAGCTGAGTTGATGACTATTTTACGGTTTCCAAGCTTTTGCAGAACACTCTTATCTTTTGATTTCTTCGGAATCCATCTATTTTTGAAAATGCTTAAAATTCTATTTTTTACCCTGTTTACTGTAGCTTTTTCATTACCGATTGAGAATGAAATTCGACAAAATCCCCGACAAAATTCGAGCGAACTATTGCCGAGTCTTTTTCATGGTCCTGGGAGATGGATGAGTTGGGAAAATATAAATGAAATAGATAAAGATAAATAAATAGATAAAGAGTAGGCATTCTAGCCAGGAGTTGAGTACAATAGATCCAGAAATGGTTCAACTCTTGGATCTAAAAGCTAGACGAGGCTTGGATCTAGAGCTAGACGAGGCTTGGATCTAGAGCTAGACGAGGCTTGGATCTGGAGCTAGACAAGGCTTGGATCTAGAGCTAGACGAGGCTTGGATCTAGAGCTAGACGAGGCTTGGATCTAGAGCTAGACAAGGCTTGGATCTAGAGCTAGACGAGGCTTGGATCTAGAGCTAGACGAGGCCAGGTTGAAAAAAACATGGGACGGACAGACAAAGCTTTTTCTATATACCGTATTCTTTCTAATAGTAGTGCATCCCGGTGAGCCGAGTTGGTGACGATTTTACGGTTACCAAGCTTTCGCAGAAGCTCAACACTCTTATTTCCCACAAGATCTCGTTGTCAGCTTCATTTTCCGACCCCACATCGATAGGTTCTGATAAGTGCTTTTCGAGATTTCGACCAATTTAGGCGAAGCTTGGGCTGCACTACTATTAGAGAGAATACGGTATTTGGATCGATTAGAGTTTGTTGATCGTACAAATAATTATTTGGATCCATTAGAGTTTATTCCAGACTTTCCAGACTTTCTTCTTTATGGACCACCCTTTCTTTATAAAACCCCTCAAATCACTGTTTCGATATTTCGATGAACCCAGGATTGAGGTATTTCGCCCATTTCCCCCATTTCCCCCATCCACTCCTCCCAAGTTGGGTTTACGGTTGTGCGCGGCACCAAAAGAAGTCATAAAGAACCGATAAATGGTCAGCCTAAATACCCAAACGAATCACCAAATTACCCCCTCTTGCACTCTTGCAATCCTGTCTTTTTCTCAATTCACTCAAAAATTTGATTCTTTCTCTTTACCTGAATAAGTTTTACAGTACTCTGAGGTTTCTAAAAGGTTGGTGAAGCTACCGTAATCTCCAGCTATCTTCATCTGCAGCTACCGTAATCTCCAGCTAACTTAATCTGCAGCGATCTTAATCCGTAGCTACCGTAACCTACAGCTATCTTAATCTGCAGCTATCTTAATCTGTAGCTACCGTAACCTACAGCTATCTTCATCTGCAGCTACCGTAATCTGCAGCTACCTTAATCTGCAGCTATCCTAATCGGTAGCTACCTTAATCTCCAGTTAGCTTAATCTGCAGCTACCGTAACCTACAGCCAACTTAATCTGCAGCTACCGTAACCTATAGCTATCTTAATCTGTAGCTACCGTAACCTACATCTATCTTAATCTGCAGCTCCCTTAACCTACATCTATCTTAATCTGTAGCTCCCGTAACCTACAGCTATCTTAATCTGCAGCTACCGTAACCTACAGCTACCTTAATCTGTAGCTATCTTAATCGGTAGCTACCGTAATCTCCAGCTAGCTTGATCTGCAGCTACCGTAATCCGCAGCTACCGTAATTTGTCCAATTTCCTCAAGTTTCATCTCATTCGCTGGGGAATCAAATTAAGAATTGAATGAAATCAAATTAACGAAGATTTAAAGAAAATATTACGGTAGCTTCTTAAAGCTATCTTTCAGCAAAAATTCGGCTTAGTAATTTTTCAAAATAGGTTTAAGAAACGACTTTTAGACTACTGGATCGTACTCTTACCGTAATCTAATCCCTGTAGGCTAATGCGTTTCCTAAAAGGTATCTATTTTAGAAAAAAAACCGTAACTAAGCAACCACTATTGAGGAATCACACGGCTCTGTCAAAATGATAAAAAATTGGGCTGATTTGATGAAAACTAGCGGTCTGACTACGATAGTTTTGCAAAATAGGTACCTTTTTTGAAACTAGATTATTATAAAGAACACAATGACCAATTCGATTAATTAGATTAGGGTTACGGTAGTCGAGTTACGCTTTAAAGACTCAGGCGGAGTCGATCGGTTGAGTCGATCGGTTGAGTCGATCGGTTGAGTCGATCGGTTGAGTCGATCGGTTGAGTCGATCGGTTGAGTCGATCGGTTGAGTCGATCGGTTGAGTCGATCGGTTGAGTCGATCGGTTGAGTCGATCGGTTGAGTCGATCGGTTGAGTCGATCGGTTGAGTCGATCGGTTGAGTCGATCGGTCTTAAAGAGTACTCCAAAAATTGACTACGATAGATAGCACAGGAAATAAATATTAGATCTTAAGCTGACAAGGGAAAGGCAACAATAGGATGGGCTAAATGGCCCTAAAACTATTTAAAATTCAGGTGTTAATACAAATGAGCCTAAGCCAAAGCCAAAGCCTAAGCCTAAGCCCAAGACTAAGCCTAAGCCTAAGCCTAAGCCTAAGCCTAAGCCAAAGCCAAAGCCTAAGCCAAAGCCTAAGCCTAAGCCTAAGCCTAAGCCTTAGCCTTAGCCTTAGCCTAAGCCTACGCACTAAGTCCAAGACTAAGCCTAAGCCTAAGCCTAAATGGGGGTTCAGCCCAAACCCAAATAGACTTAGTGCTAGGCGCTAGCCGCTAGCCTACGCACTAAGTCCAAGCCTAGTAAAACAAAAGTTCTGTCAAAAAAAGAATTGAACTCGAGCAAAAGACGGAGCGCTCGTTTTGCATGCAAGTGCTTTAGCCACTACGCCGCAAAGGCAGGTTTGTGAAGCGTGAGAAAAAACCATAAAGGCGTTCGGCATAAAGGCATAAAGGCATTCGGCATAAAGGCATTCGCTTTCTAAAGTTTCGCATTTTCACTCTAACATTTTTCACCGCTTTCACCTAAACTTAAAACACGTATAACTTTTGATAAAAAGCCATTTTGCAAAAACGGAAAACAGATTCAGAATCAGCGTGAAATTCTGCGTCGAATCGTCTATGGTTTAGCTCATTTGCTCCCATTCTAGTGTTACTTTTTCCTTGTGAACTTTGCGATTACACTAACCGGTCTTTGATTCTTAAAAATTTCGAAATTTCCCGTCAAAACTCAAAAACGAATATGCAAAGCAGCCATTTCCCTTGTCATTTCCCTGTCTAATTCAAGGAATTTCCACTATTGTAAATTTTCTTTCCGAAAACCCGACCATTATCGACCCTTTGAATACAAAAAAAAATGTAAAAAACGAGGTGATTCGGGGTCATTTCTTTTTTTGTTCTTCTCTTTTCCTCTTTTTTCTTCTTTTTCTTCTTTTTCTTTTCCATTTTCTCGTTTTCCAACCATTTTCATTCACAGATTTACGAATTTTTCTCTAGTTTTTACCAGAGAAACCCTTGTGATTCAACAAATTTTTGGCGAAAGAATTGAAACATCAAAACAAAATGGATAGATATTTCGAAATTTTAATCTAAAACCTAATTTTTAGAGACAACAAATTGCCAACTCAATCCAACGTCTCTGGGATAACCTAGGTATGGGATAACCTAGGTATGGGATAACCTAGGTATGGGATAACCTAGGTATGGGATAACCTAGGTATGGGGTAACCTAGGTATGGGGCAACCTAGGTATGGGGTAACCTAGGTATGGGGTAACCTAGGTATGGGGTAACCTAGGTATGGGATAACCTAGGTATGGGGTAACCTAGGTATGGGATAACCTAGGTATGGGGTAACCTAGGTATGGGGTAACCTAGGTATGGGGTAACCTAGGTATGGGGTAACCTAGGGTATGGGACAGTTGTCTGAACTTTGACGCTAATTTTCTCTATGTTTTTATCGGTAAATCTACAAAGAGGATATTATATTTCTTTACTCAAATTTCATGTAGATTCTAATAAAAGAAACCAGAAGTTGTTTGGGTTTCTATGCCTGGAGTTATGGACCATTTAACTGAATCGACTCTTCCAAATAGATAATCTAACTTTGACCAACGAACTTTTCAAGTTAAACTTTTGAAAAAGCTGAAGCGTTTCAAGGTGATTTTGGTGTCGAAAGTGTTTTCGGCTGGGTAAATTTTAAAACTAGTTTTAAAACTTTTTAAGAATTTTTAAATTTCTCTCTTATTCACGAAAGATTTCGCAAGATTTTCTTTAGAAAATACGCTTTTGAAAAGACTGAAAGCATTTAGACTATTGGATTTTCTGAAAAAAACTAAAGCATACTGTATACTACAGGGCCCTGTAATCGCGCACTTCTAAAAAACCTAGGTTTCAGAGCTCGCGTTTCCATTGACCAAAACACAAAATTAAAAAACAGTTCCCGATTAACTTTTTGCGTAGAATTCAGAAATTTGCTTTTTCAGCCTAGTTTATCCGCTAGATTTTTGTGAAAAAAATTATTTTGACTTTTCGGCGCAGAATATTGAAGAAATTTCATTGGAAAATAGAATTCCACAAAAATTCAATCCAGTATTCTGAAAGAGCGTGATAAGAGCTATTGAATGACATATAACAACGACAAACGACGCAACGACACAATGACAATGACACATTGAACACTTTATGGTTCGATGAAATATGAAATATGAAATTTCACTAACATCAAAGTCGCCGCCTTTAATTAATTTTGGATGATAGTTTTTGGATTATTTTATTTTTCCCGTTCATTTTTAGGCCTAACTTAAAATTTGTAGTTGTAGTGTTCGAATTTTTGATTTAAAGACGATTATTTTTGTTACCTATGTGCAGGGTGTTCCACAATTACTGATACCGGATAACTACCGTAATAATTCTAATAGAAGACCATGGTCTTCTAATTTTCAACCCCTTCCCCAAAGGGTCTTCTATTAGAGACTGGTCTTCTATTAGAGACTGGTCTTCTAATAGAGACTGGTCTTCTATTAGAGACTGGTCTTCTATTAGAGACTGGTCTTCTATTAGAGACTGGTCTTCTATTAGAGACTGGTCTTCTATTAGAGACTGGTCTTCTATTAGAGACTGGTCTTCTAATAGAGACTGGTCTTCTAATAGAGCTGGTCCCTATTATGGGGCTGTTCTTTCTATAGACTGGTCTCTATTAGAGACTGGTCTTCTATTTAGAGCTGGTCTTCTATAAGGGGTCTCCTATTGGGGCTGGTCTCTGGTGGTCTTTAGAGACTGGTCTTCTTTAGAGGGGCTTCTTGGGGTGGTCCATTAGGAGGTCTTTTGGGTCTTCTTTAGGGGGTTATTAGAGACTGGTCTTCTGTTAGAGACTGGTCTTCTATTAGAGACTGGTCTTCTGTTAGAGACTGGTCTTCTGTTAGAGACTGGTCTTCTGTTAGAGACTGGTCTTCTATTAGAGACTGGTCTTCTATTAGAGACTGGTCTTCTAATAGAGACTGGTCTTCTAATAGAGACTGGTCTTCTAATAGAGACTGGTCTTCTATTTTTCAACCTCCCTTCAAAAGGGTCTTCTATTGGAGACTGGTCTTCTATTAGAGACTGGTCTTCTATTAGAATTATTACGGTAGCTTGAAAAAACTTTTTTTTAGTAT
The DNA here is from genome assembly GCA_958450365.1 of Mesorhabditis belari. Lineage (NCBI taxonomy): Eukaryota > Metazoa > Nematoda > Chromadorea > Rhabditida > Rhabditidae > Mesorhabditis > Mesorhabditis belari. The sequence goes on from CAUEEP010000822.1 coordinate 83,255, forward strand.
AAAACTTGTGATGAAACTTTTATTCTTAACAAATTAGATAGTAAAGTAATGGAAAAACAACAATTATTGGATATGTCATCCTTGACACAGAGCTGAAGGCGCTTTGGAAAGTCGTCGGCACGCAAGTAAGGGAGATTCAATTCATCCCATGCTTTTTGAAGAGCCTTCTTCAAAGAATCAAGAGTTTTGTTCGGTTTTTGATAAGCCTTAGCTTCTAATACGGCCCAGACGCTGTAGTCGAGAGGATTTAGGTCAGACGACATTGGTGGCCATTCGTTGAATGCGATAAAGTCTGGAAAATTCTTGTCACACCAATCCTGAACTGAACGGGCGAACGGAGCTCCGTTTTTTTTGCACCGCCCTTTTTTTTTTCCAAAATGTTGTTTTTTTGTGGTGGTTAGGCGTGGTGCGTTTTTTTTTTGGCGAAAAAATTTTTTTTTGGTTGGGAACGAAGATTAGGGGAGTTTTTTCGTCGTAAGTGATTCCAGCAAAAACCATCACTGAGGTCGGATGAAGAGAATGCGAAACTGATTTGTGGGGATTAGAAATGCCGTAAATTCGATCATTTTGCTTGTTCAACACTGGCTGGACCGTAAAAAATTTCTCATCGGTGAAAAGAATCCTTCCTGAGCCTGAGCTTGTCCAGGAAACCGAGCAAGAAGTTGAGCACAACGCTGTTCTCTCTTAATTTTTGCAGCATCGATAATTCCGTGACACTTGTTTTTCTTGAAAGCTTTGATTCCTAAGCGTTTTCGAACAATTCGATGCATCAGGAACTTTCATTTCACGAGCCATTTGACGAACAGATCTCTCCGGGTTGCGTCTTATTCTCTCGCGGACGTTCTTGATAACAGTCTTAACAGCCGAAGTTACACGTCTTCCACGTCCCTTTCGATCCTGCTTTGTTCCAAGAGACTTAAAACGTTCGCATGTTCGCAAAACAAGTTGTTTTGTCACTCTCAGTCGTTGGCGGATCGACCATGCCGGATCAACCACGACGCGACGCTCCCATCGACTACCTCGACATGACGACGACGTCAATTGGAATGCGACGTCGTGCAAAAATGAACATTTGTGACAGAAATTCAAATTTAAGATGAAAACGCTTGAAAAATACAAATGATTTAAAAACGAAAAAGAAACGACGACGCGACGCTCCCATCGACTACCTCGACATGACGAAGACGTCAATTGGAATGCGACGTCGCGCGAAAATTAGCAATAAACAAGGGGGTGGGACAAATGCGACCTTTTTTTGCGCACCTGGACATTTGCGCACCTTTTTTTTGCTGGAAAAGGCCTTAGGCAAGGCCGTAGAGCTTCAAAAATATTTCCATATAAGGGAATCGTATACGTAAATTCCGAATTTCGTACAAATCAGACCTCGCTGACACGTCAAATTTGGGCTAAAAGGCAAAAACTGCCGAAAAGCGTTAAGTTGCGTAGTTTTTGCCTTTTAGCCCAAATTTGACGGGTCAACGAGGTCTGATTTGTCGAAATTCGGAATCTACGCATACGATTCCCTTCTATGAAAACATTTCTTTCTCCTTCCTCTTTCTTCCTCTTTCTTTCTTTCTTTCTCCGTCAGTTTGTCCTTTTGTTTCTTCATAGCCTTCCCAAAGTTGATTTTCTTTTTTATCTTTTTATTCCCCCGTTATGTGTCTTTTCTCCTTCTGTAAACCGTCTCAAAACCAATCTTTTCTTCCTTACATTCCCCTCCTTTTGGAATGTTTTTATTATCCGAGACGGGTTTCATTCTCCCAATTCATTCATTTTCCTCTTCTTTCTTATTGAAATACCGTAGACTTAATTTTATGACAGTTTTATTTCCAATACAGTATTGAATTCCAATACAGATCATTGAACCTTAAAAGTTGAATATGTTACCGTAATCCTTTTTGCTTCATGATTACCACCTGTACTTTTTGTACAGGGTGTACTTTTTGTTCAAATCTGTAAACGCATTTATTATTAGTAGTATTTCAGTCTTTTATTATTAATATTGTCTATCTAATCCACGAATTTCTAATAATATTGGAGTTGAAATACAAATTAAAACAAATTAAACTTTGCATAGGGATTAGTACCCTAGATTTCTCAGCACTGATCTTCGAAATGCTCGAGCCAAGGCCTGGTTGCAGTTTTGACGATGGGCTACTCTATAACAATAGGAGAAATCGACGAACCAAAGTGCGAGGTTTGGTTTGTTGAACTCACATTTATTCATTGATTTTTAGATTCTCCCAACTACAATGTTGAATCAGTCAGCCGATCATCTTTCCCTTTCCAATCAATGCTCGGTCCTCGTTTTCATTGGATTCCTTTCAATCGGTGCCTTTGCTGTTAACCAGTACTCACCCCCGTCAACATCACCACAACCGCCGATAAGAATGTTACAGGTAAAGTAAAGTTATTAGTTACAAATCAATTTTCAAACAGTAAAGCACTTGCGTATTCATTCCAAAAGGTTCATTATTTTCTTCTGGGCATAATTTTCATATTTCTGAGCAAGGGGAGTGACAGCTCTAATTTTGGATATAGTTGATTGAATTTAGACCATTTTGGTCCCACTTTTCTCGCAATTTTGCAGAAAAATCGATCCCCAAAGTTTGGGCATAGTGACGCATAAAGCATAAAGCATAAAGCATAAGGCATAAAGCATAAAGCCCTCTCTAGCGGCAAGATTGTGAGGCATTTGATACCCGCCCCGTCCCCTTTGCCATTGGCAATCTAACTGCGAGCTCAAATTTCTTGGTGTTGCGCTGTTCGATTTCAATATTCTTGGTATCATTAGATGCGTCAGGTCTTTCTCTGTCGATTGGTACAAAAACTATTTAAATTGAACAGCCCAACACCAAGATATTTGAGCTCAAAGTTGGATTGCCAATGGCAAAGGTGGCGGAACGCCTTTTATACGCCCCGCCCCCTTTGCCATTGGCAATCTAGTTAGATTGCCTAGTTTGATCTAGTGATTTTGATCTAGTTAGAACAAAGTTGGATTGCCAATGGCAAAGGGGCCGGGCGCGTAAAAAGGGGCGGGGTGTATAAAAGGCGCTCGCCCCCTTTGCCATTAGCAATCTAATTTGAGCTCAGTACCCCGCTTGACTGTTCTGTAGACTGTGTTCCAAAGCTACAGTACCCGGATGATGTCTAAGCCAGATCTGTCATTATCTGAAGGTTATCGAACATTTGATGGCGGGGCGCCTTTTATACGCGCCCCGCCCCTTTTGCCATTGGCAATCTAACATTGAACTCAAATATCTTGGTGTTGGGCTGTTCAATTTAAATAGTTTTTATACCAATCGACAGAGAAAGACTTGGCGCATCTAATGCTGTAAAGAATATTTAAATTGGACAGCTCATCACCAAGGTATTTGAGCTCAAAGTCAGATTGCCAATAGCAAAAGTCAAATGTCAAATGCCAAATTGGGCGCTGAATGAATTTGGAAAGATTGGTTCGGAAATCTATTAGCCCAGCTTGAGGAGGAGATTCAAAGTTGTAGTAATCCCGCAAAGATACATAAAACAAGAACACATAAAACAAGAACTACAGTTCTACAAGTTGCGGTCATTCTATTGCTAGTTCGCTTTCAATCAATTTTCTCTTTTCTTGGAGAACGAAAATGTGTCAAACTCAAAGGTGACACACGTATTTTTGATTAGTTTCTGTCTCTTATTCTTGTCCTTGACTGGATCTAGAACTTTGTGCTTTTTTGGATGTTCAATGCACTTCCAGTTCAATGTTCAATGATATGCAAATTTTAATGGAAAACAAAATCCACTTGTTTGTACTTGTAATCTACTTGTTTGTACTTGTAAACAAGTACAACAACAAGTAACAACAGATATGCAAATTGCCTCTGCTTGTAATTGTAGAGGCAATTTGCATATCAGTTATCAATAAGTACTAGTTTTAACATTTTATTCAAATTCTCAATTCCAGGGTTGCCCGCCGGCTCTACTCCACTCGCGCTCATTTCGTCACGCGCAGATTTTGTGTCGTACCCAGCCGGCGCTGGTTGTGGCCGCCTATGAGGGGATCAAGGTGAGTAGGTATTGGGTTGGTGAATTGAAAACTGTGGACTATTGTCATATGTCACAGTTTGAGCACTTTCTTCTTTCAATTCACCAACCCAATAGTAGCATATAAGTTCAAAATCTCAAAAGTTTACTATTATTTAAATAATAAATCGTTCATTAGACTTAATCACATCAAAAAACGGATAAAAATTGATAAAAACCACTCAGTTTTAAGCTCTTGAAAGCTTGGAATACTGTAAATAAGGCACGGAAACAAAACCTTCTGTTTGAAAAGTCAAAACTCTGAAGATTTCTGAAAAATAGACAGATTTAACCGACGATTAGATTACGGTATTTAGAAAGATTCAAATTTGTTATAAATTTGCTCAAATTTGCTATTTTTCAGGACGCTTTATCACAATGTGAGGAAAAACTCCGTTTCCACGCTTGGGATTGCACAAAGATCGGACATCCGCTATTGGATCCACCGTTGCTGAAATACGGTTTATTTGTAGATTTGATTTGTAGATTTGATTTGTATATTTTAGATATACTTTTAAGGACTAGATATATTTAAAACCTAAAATATTAGATAAACCCCATTTTGCAGCTCACCGCGAATCGGCGCTCGTTTGGGCGCTCTCGTCTACCGGAGCTGCTTGGGGAATCGCCACCGCTTGTATGCAGGTGATTATGAGCCGTACAATTCAACAAATTGACCTGTTAGCTGTTAGCTGTTAAGCTGCTAAAGGGATCAGTCTGTTAAAGACTTACGATGGACTGCAAAAGAGATTAAGCACCTACGGTCTAGCTATCCACTATCCACTAGACACTAGACACTAGCCACTAGACACTAGACAGGGTGCGCGATAATTGTCGCAACAAGATAAAGTTCTGATTTGAAGGCAGACGAGAGCAAAAAAGGACCAATTTTTTAAATACGGTATGCGTCAGCCGCAAAACATTCAGCCAGAAATACCCCAAAACATCCCAAAACATCCAGCCGGCTAATTGTTTAATAGTTGAGCCTTTTTAAGACCAAACGCCATGACTTTGGGCATTCAAATGATATAAAACGAGATTCACAATTAGGCTACACAGTCCTAGGAGAATCAGGAGACAGAAGGCTCAACTCGGATCGCATTGTTCTCATTCAATTTAGCTGCTGTTTAACTAAAACAAGTTTGACAGAATGCAGAATTTGTAGCAAAATTCAGCCAAATTTCGAGCAGAAATGGTCACAGAAATTTGCCAAAATCTGACGTCGAAAATCTAGCGAAAAACCTCTTTAAATTTTTGATTTATTAGAATTTCGATCAAATTCTTTCTTTGAATCTGCTTTGATTTGATTTTCAGAAACTTTCCAAGTCTCTATCTTGTGAGAATTGTTGTAGAATTGTTGGTAGAATCGTTGGTAGAACGTTGGTAGAACGTTGGTTGAGCGTTGGTTGAGCGTTGGTAGAACGTTGGTAGACATTCAAAAAGAATCAAATTCCAGGGCTGGCTACCAGAGTGCGCGTGTACTCCGACGGCTGGCGAAAAGGCTTGGGAATGGAGTGGATGCTCGTACGGGGTTCAGGTGAATGAAGGATTCAATTTCAATTATTTAATTGGTTATTTTTTATAAAATGTATCAACCGGACCGGGCTTGAAAATCAATAAAATCAATAAAATCAATAAAATGCCATCTGAATTCTTTCAGTATGGCCTAGCCGCTTCGAGAAGGCTTTTCAGCCGTGGAGCCGCTTACAAGTTGGTGATTTTTCTTTGAAATCTTAAATCACTTATCACATTTACTCAAAATTCTTGAATATCTTGAATATCTTGAATATCTTCAACTTTTAATGAAAACTGAGCATCTCTCGTGATCCTGTATGTCCAGAAATATGCTTTCTGTTTTACACATGAATTGCAGTCGGCTCTCTATGAATACATAATGAAAAAGTGGCACTCAGACCAGAAATTATTGGGTTGATGCATAATTATCCGGACTTCTTTTTGCGTGCTTGTATCTTTTTTGTTTTGAAAGCTTTTTGTCTATTTCTTTTTTTTAAATATTCGTTATTCTTTAGTGAACAAAATGCGTGTCGACAATCATATCCATCTTCGCCATATCATGCTCTACCACTTCGAAAAGGGATGGTCTGCCGCAGAGTCGTTTCGCGATCTCAAAGAACTGGAGAAGCCCCAACGGACTACCACGTCAATCGATCGCTCAAAAATTGGCAAACAAATAAGATCTACAACGATTTGGATGACTTGATAGACGATGTTAAAGCGTGGATTGCCTCCAAAGATCGTTTATTCTTCGCTCGTGGAATCGATCGTCTTCCAAGCAAATGGCAATCAGTTATTGATGTAGGCGGTGAATATGCTCCAGAATAATCAATTAAACATATTTTTCTAACTATTTATGTTATTTTTTGTTAAATAAAATCATTTATAAAAGAAGTCCGGATAATTATGCATCAACCCAATATGTCCTAACGTTCCAATTTCAAGAACTATGAGATCAGCAGTCATAAAAGTCCCAACGCCTGTCGACAAATAGTGACACTTGGAAGGCAATTTGAAATCTATTTTGGATTCTATTCTATTAGCTATGCTATGTCTCTTTTCTTGTCACTTTCACAGCTGACATTTGCGCTTTTTTTTATTTGTCTTAGGTGTTCCTATTTGCGCAGATCACAGCCTGCATCCACATTTCTGTATCCACATCTCTATCCCTTGCTATTGTCATCCAGTGTTTCCTATCTTGGTTGTACCTGGTTCGAAGTCTTCGACTTGCTTGTGCTGGTGGTGGTTGCACTCTAGCCATCCTTTCTCTGACCGTCTCTGCCACTCTTGTGCTCCACCTCGTTGCTGGTCTTCTGATATGCCTCTTCTGGTCTCGTGGTAGCCACTCTGTGATCCGTATCGATCTGTATCATCCATCTGTCGTCTTTTCTTCTGGCTACATGGTCGGTTCAGTCTTTTTCTCTCAATCACTTCCACTGGATCTCTAAGTCCCGAGAGCTGGCGCAAATCCGTACTTCTTAAGTCCGTACTTCTTAGCGCCATACTTCTTAGGTCCGTACTTCTTAGGTCCGGACTTCTTAGATCCGTATTTCTTAGGTCCGTACTTCTTAGATCCGTACTTCTTAGGTCTTGGTCGAGCTGCGTCTGCCTATTGTGCCCAAGGAGGTATTTGCCGCTTTCAGATTTTAATTTCTTGATTTTAGCCCTACTTCTTTTTCTCTCATCTATGAAAGATTTTATGAGAAATAGATATTTCATATCTTTCCAAATTACTGCCACTATCACTAGATTTATCGTGTATTGAGTAAAGCTCTTTATATTCTTGACTAAAGCTCAATACTACTATTTTCCTTGATGGTGCAGAGTCCGGGAATCGAACCCGGGTCGCCCGAGTGGCAGGCGAGCATTCTATCACTGGACTAACTTTCAGAGACGATGACGGAGTTGGCCGTGAGAGACGTGGAGGACGAGATCTCCCCGCCGGAAATCCGTCGAAAATCGCCGAGCGTCACAATTTGAAAGCCGGACGTTTAGTGAGATCTTGTATTAGTCTGTCCAGAAAGTCTTTTCTTTCATTTTTGTACTTTCGTTTAAAACCAACAAATGCACCAATTGAACTACGGTTTATTTCATTAGAAAGGCCAATGATTTTTCTGCAAAATAACATTAAAATGGGGTTTAAAATGTCTTATGTCTGGATGTTTTTGGGCGCATGAAGTCGGGTGATCAAAAAGAGCGATAGACGGCTCGATAGACATGGGCACTACAAACTACAAACGGAAAATAGAAACGGAAACTACAAACGCTTCTAACTTGCTTCAAATCTGCCGGATTAATATGATTTATAGCTCAAAAAATAGAAGATCTCAAGAGCTTTCGAATGGAGCAAAGGACACCTAAAACACATCAATACTAAAGGAAGTTACAGTGGCTTGTAGCCTGGCTCGACTACGATTCGTTTCGAGCCAGGCTACAAGCCACTGTAACTTTCTTTAGTATTGATATTTTTAGGTGTGCTTTGCTCGATTCGAAAGCTCTTGAGATTCTCTATTTTTTGAGCTATAAATCATATTAATCCGACAAATTTGAATCAAGTTAGAAGCGTTTGTAATGTGACAGTTCGTCACTTTTGTAGTTTATAGTGCCCATGTCTACCCAATGATGCATTTTAGACACTTTCTGCTAAGGAAACCTATCTTTGTGTCAATAGATAAAAGATAGAGCATAAAAAATTTGGTATATAGGTAAATTTTCAAAGGAAATCATTCAGCCAATATCTTCATATAGGTTTTTATAGGAAAGAAAAGACTTTCTGGACTTTCTGGAAGACTAATATTCTAAATTGATTTTTAGGCGGTAAAGAAAAGCGTTCTTCAATCCTGTAAATGCCATGGAGTCTCTGGATCTTGTCAGCAGAAAACCTGCTGGAAGAGAACGGCCGATTTGGAGACGATTACCGGACATTTGATTGATAAGTAAGCTTTAAAGTTGTTGTTACTTTGTGCTAAATTTGTCAACGCTGGTGCACTGTCAACAATTTTCTGGTGAACTAGAAAACTAGAACTAGATTCTCGTGAACTAGAACTAGAACTAGATTCTAGTGAACTAGAACTAGATTCTCGTGAACTAGATTCTCGTGAACTAGAACTAGATTCTCGTGAACTAGAACTAGATTCTCGTGAACTAGAACTAGATTCTCGTGAACTAGAACTAGATTCTCGTGAACTAGAACTAGAACTAGATTCTCGTGAACTAGAACTAGATTCTCGTGAACTAGAACTAGAACTAGATTCTAGTGAACTAGATTCTCGTGAACTAGAACTAGATTCTCGTGAACTAGATTCTCTTTCTTGATCCGTAAAGCTAAAGTATTCAGGTATCACCGCACAAGAAGTGTTCTCCCTGAGACGAAAGTGAAAAACGCGGACCTTCTCGCTTTTGAGCAATCACCTGATCATTGTGCTGCGTGGGTTTAATAATAAAAAGCAAAGTAAAGACGATATTATATATTAATAAGAAGACGATAAATAAGATATTATACTAAATCTCTTAAAAACAGTACTTTTTAGTTCTCTATCTGCCATATTTCAATTGGTTTATTTGTTGTTTTTAAACGAAAATACGAAAAGGAATGAATAAGAAGCCCGTTTTAATGTTAAAGACTGACTACTCTATTCCTTTTTAAGTACAGATTTAGTGAGATAAACTCCCAGTGAATCCTATTCAGCCTGAGCTAAGGTGAGCCTGAGCTGAGCCTGAGCTGAGATGAGCCTGAGCTAAGGTGAGCCTGAGCTGAGCCTGAGCTGAGATGAGCCTGAGCTAAGGTGAGCCTGAGCTTGAGCTGAGGTGAGCCTGATATTAGGCTTTTCAGAAATTTGTTGTTAATTTGTTAATTTGTTGTTTTTAAACGAAAATACGGAAAGAAATGAAAAGACTTTCTGGACAGAAAGATAGAATTTCTTTATGTAAAGTACCCACAAAAAAAACCCTATTCAAAAGCTTCAAAAGCAAAAGCTCATTTTCAACTCTAAGATGAGAACTGAAGTTGTAGTGAATAAATCTAAAAATAAACCGTATTTTCAGTCGAACAGCTTCTCGTCGTGTTTGCGGTTGGAGAAATGAAACCCATTCACAGGGCGATTGTAACTCATTGTGCTGCGGGCGAGGGTACAATGTAAGTTTTACGTTTCAAATCCACCTCCTACAATCCATTTCCTAAAACGTGTCTTTTTCTACCGTAATCTTGTTTCTACTTTTTATCGAATCCACTTTTTGAATCTACTTTTTGCCTGATTTTGTCTACTTTGAAATCTCGAAAACCGCCTATGGCTTAGGCTTTTGAAATCTATCGACGTGGGATTGGAAAATGTAGCTGACGATGAGATCTAGTTGGGGATTAGAGTGTTGAGCTTCTGTGAAAACTTGGAAACCGTAAAATAGTCATCAACTCGGCTCTGCACTACTATTAGAGAGAATACGGTAACGATTTGTACGATCAACAAACTCTAATCGATCCAAATACCGTATTCTCTCTAATATTGGGTTGATGGAAAAGTCCTTTCCGATTTTTTGGGAGAGTACCTTAAATTTGTCCAATTTTGACGTTTTATAGCTCATCCTAAAGCTGAATTCAAGACGGATCGATTGGTAAAAACGAGAAAGACGAAGGAAAAACGCGAAAAGCGGCGGTACTCTAAGGTACTCTCCCAAAAACTCTAAGGTACTCTCCCAAAAAATCGGAAAGGACTTTTCCATCAACCCAATAGTAGTGCAGTCCAAGCTTCGCCTAAATTGCTCGAAATAGATAAGATGATGGTACTTTCCGATTATACCATCCCATACCAAGATAGTTTAGACCCATAATATTGTTTTATCCACTTTATGCGTATGTTTATCTAATCCAAATTTAGCCCGAAACTATAACTTAAACATATCTGATACTTAAAATAGCCATATTGTGCTAAAATCGTCCAAATATCGTATACAAAAACGGATGGAGAGGTATAATCGGATAGTATCCGAAAGATTACACAAAACAAACAGTAAAACAAAACAAAAAGTTACAATTAATTACGCATTGACTTGAAGAATGAAAGTGGTTGGAAAATAATTCAGTCCGCCTTTAAATACGCGAGCAAAAAGATCGTGCATTTTAGAACTTCATGGCTGGCTGTCATAGCAAATATGGCTTATATTATCCAACAATTATTTGACTCATTTATTTGGATCAAGAATTATTGGGTTGGGGAGAATGAGTCGGCGCCGAAATTTAAAGAAACTTTTTGCACCCATAAAACCTTCTTTAAATACACGTTTTGTTTCATCAAAATGGTCCACTATTTCTTTACAAAATGGCTTTTGAGAGATTCCACAAAGCTTTTCTTTTTTGGGATTTTATGGATTCCCAAACACAGCTAATCAAAATGACAAAAAGTCCGACTCATTGCTTGAACAGTTTCTTCCACATAAACCTCCTTTGGTGTTTATATAAAAAGATAGAGCACACTCAATTACATAAGTTACCAAATTTTCAGGAAGATCCCTCCAACCGTTTACTCTAGATGACAGTTTATCGATTTTGTGAAAAAATGATCCTTTGTTGAGTTGAGGCGCTGTTTGAGTTCTCTTTTAAATATTATTTTGTAGAGAATTAGTTACCCTTCTACGGATATCAAACGCATATCATTTGACAAAGTCTGCTATAAGTTTTAGAAATTTCTTTCATTTTCGGCGCCGACTCATTCTCCCCAACCCAATATATGCTCAAAATTATCCAAATAATTATTTGTACGATCAACAAACTCTAATCGATCCAAATACCGTATTCTCTCTAATAGTAGTGCACCCTGAGCGTCGCCTAAATTGCTCGAAATCTCGAAAACCGCTTATCAGAGCCTATCGATGTGGGGTCGGGAAATGTAGCTGACGATGAGATCTTGTGGGGGATTTGAGTGTTGAGCTTCTATGGAAACTTGGAAACCGTAAAATAGTCATCAACTCCGCTCAGCCGGGTGCACTACTATTAGAGAGAAAATGGTGTTTTAAACTGTTCTAAAGTGTTTTAAAGTGTTTTCTAGTATTCACTTTTACTTTAAAGTACAGTAAATATATGATAGATATGGTAATCTGTTCTTTGATAGAAAAAAAAGCACATACCGTATTCTCTCTAATAGTAGTGTTGTGCAGTGTCGTGCGAGAATACCGATAGGGGCGTTGATTATTAGATATTTATTCTGAATCTAGCAAGAAATACAATAAAATAGGATTAATCGTTGGTTCAGTGTTTCATGGCAATACAAAAGGAATACGAAAGGAATACGGAGAGAATATGAAAAGTGCCCCTGTAAAGTGGGCTCCGACCCTTTTATCCGTCCCTTTATCTTAAAAGCAATCTTTCAGAGGCGGGACAAGAAAACCAGACATTCAAATCAAAACATTAAATAAGATTCCACAGAAAAGAACCACTTTTCTGTACAAGTGTATTCTCTCTAATAGTAGTGTATTCTTTCTTTGTTCCTGGAGGAACTATGAAGTTATCTTTTATTGTAAGGTTGGAACTAGAGCAGATCAAAAACTCGTGTGCCGCCAGGACTCGAACCCGCGACCTAAATTGCTCGAAATCTCGAGAACCGCTTATCAGAACCTATCGATGTGGGGTCGGAAAATGTAGCTGACGATGAGATCTTATGGGGGATTAGAGTGTTGAGTTTCTGCAAGAGCTTGGAAACCGTAAAATAGTCACTAACTCGGCTCGGCGGGGTGCACTATTATTAGAGGGAATACGGTAATGATTTGTACGATCAACACGCTCCAATCGATCCCAATAATTATTTGTACGATCAACACACTCTAATTTCTACACAACAGGACTAAATCAACTCAAATTTTTAAGTTTAGCAATTTTAATTTTAACATTCAATTCTTTTCATTCAATTTTTTTTCATTCAATTTTCCAATTTCACATTTTTTCTAGGTAACCCATGAAGTAATCCCGTACAAATGCGATTGCAAATTCGTTTGGTGTTGTCAATTGGTGTGCAACGAATGTTTACAACACCGCTGGACGTCGACTTGTTTGTGAAAACTTTTCCGAACTCAAATCATTTGAAATTTTTGAATTCTGTACGGGTTTTGCTTGTCAACAAATAAATTTGCGTTTATTTTTTGCGGGAAACTGCGGGAAACTTGTGAAATTATTGTCTTGAGTGGCCGGTTTGAGCTCGCGAATGACTGGTGTAATAGGACTCGTCGTCTTCTCTGAAAAATAACGATGAATTGGATATTAAGATCAAAATGAATACTATAGACTCTATTAGTAAGAGTTTATAATATTCAATCGATTGATTGCATTCAGGCAATTGCATTGCAATGTGCTTGAGAACAAGGGCAGACCGTAGCTTGCAAGCTTTGTATCTGCCGGTTCTTTTTGCCATTGGCAACCTAAAGTTTTTCGTGTTTTTCTCAGCACCAACCCTTCTATTTTGACTATTTTGACTACCATTCGATGCAAAATTGAATTGCGCGTCGAATGATACCAAAATGAACTCAAAATGTAATATCCACGCAAAGTTAAGAGGCAAAAGGGTAAGAATCGGCCGGGGCTTAGGTTTTTAGCCAACAACTTTGCGTAGATATTACATTTTGAGTTCATTTTTGTATCATTCGACGCGCAATTTTCTTCTGCATCGAATGATAGACTTGACACAAAAAATCGCGTTTGGAACAAGCCCAAAGTACCCGGTTAGGCAAAATTACCCGGATAACTTTTTGGAAAAGTTGTCGTTGGATAAGTGGTTGTCGCAGGCTTTCGAATTCTCTCAAAGTTTCAATTGTTATACAGAGAATTATAGCCCTTAATCTTGGCTACATTTCTCTATGAAAAACTTCCCAATCGTATGTTTGCAACTCATTTGACAAGCGCTTGAATGAGATGAGCACGTCGATCTCTATCCGGCGATGTGCCACTATCATTCGATGCAAAATCAAATTGTGCGTCGAATGATACCAAAATGAACTCAAAATGTAATATTCACGCAAAGTTGTTGGCTAAAAACCTAAACCCCGGCCGATTCTTTCCCTTTTGCCTCATAACTTTGCGTGGATATTATATTTTGAGTTCATTTTGGTATCATTCGACGCGCAATTTTCTTCTGCATCGAATGATAGTTAAAATAGTCAAAATAGAAGGGTTGGTGCTAAGAAAAACACAAAAAACTTTAGATTGCCAACGGCAAATGACAAATGACAGATGAATCGACCGATGTTTTCTTTAAAAGTCTAGCATTGACTAGCAGTCTAGTCTAGCATTGACTATTTGTATTTGTTCTAAAACCTTACTTGTACTCATCTTCCCCAATCTCTTCATAATCTTTCTCTAAAGCGGCCATATCTTCGCGTGCTTCTGAGAACTCGCCTTCTTCCATTCCTGAAAGAAAAATGCTTATTTGAGGGGTTTGAATTGGATTTTGTCTTGTCTAGACTGTCTGGATTACGGTATTCGATCTAGGATAGGATATTCAGTCTAGAATAGCTAGATTACGGTATTCAGTCTAGATTAGAGTACTCAATCTAGAATGTCTGGATTCGGGGAAAGATGTAGGTACAAAATTAAGCCAATTTTTGGATTTGGACCTTTTTGTTTTGGACCTTTTTGACCAAGAATTTGGCGTATTTTTACCGCCATCGGTGATTCTTCTATTCACGGGAAACAAGGTAAGTAACTACAACCTTATTTCATTTTTTTCGTTTTCCATTAGGCCATAAACATTGCTATATATATAAATTGCTCTCAGGAAAAGCTTTTTGCCAAAACTTTTGCCCAAAACGACGAAGTCAAAGCGAAATTTTAAACAGGAAATTTCAGGCTTTCGAATGCTACCAAATAGGGGCATTCGGGGCCATTGAATTCCATAAAAAAAATCGACGAGTAGGCCGCTCGGTTTGGCTGATTTTTTTAAGTAATATTAGGTTGATGCAAAAGTCTTTTTCATTTTTTTCGTACTTCCGTTAAAAAGTAACAAATGCACCAATTGAACAACGGTTTATTGCATTCGAAAGGCCAATTATTTTTCTGCAAAATGACATTAAAACGAGTTTAAAATGTCTTATGTCTAGATTTTTTTGAGAGCCTGAAGTCGGGTAGTCAAAAAAGGCGACGGCTCGATGATGCATTTTAGACGCTTTAGCTAAGGAAACCAATCTTGATGTTAATAAATAAAAGATAGAGCACAAAAAGTTAGATATTTTTCAGATTTTCAGAGAAATTGTTCAGCCAATTTCTTTATAGAGGTTTTATAGATTTTTATGAAAACCTGTTTTCCCTTTTTGAAAGTGAACCCAAATTGACTTAAAAAGTGGTTCAACAATAAACACTTTTCATTTGAGCAACCATAGTTAATTGATTTTTTATTTTTCAAGGAAAAGTTTTGCATCAACCTAATACAATTGTTTGATGGGATGCGAAATTTGAATCAAAAATTCAGCCAAATTTACGGCAAATTGGTTGTCAATTGATTGTCAATGATGTCAATGATTGTCAATGATGTCAATGATTGGATTGTCAATGATGTCAATGATGTCAATGATTGTCAATGATGTCAATGATCCCATTCAATTGCGTTAAATTAAATTGGCATTAAATTGGAGATATGCATTTGATTGAATTTGAATTTAATTCATCTAAATTCATAATAAATTCACCCACCTTCACCCACGTACCAATGGACGAAAGCCCTTTTCGCGTACATGAGATCGAATTTGTGATCTAAACGAGCCCACGCCTCGGCGATCGCGGTTGTATTCGAAATCATGCATACCTGAGAGATGAATAAGTAAACAAAAGTGTCTTGATCTTGCTTTTCTGCAAGATTGACTGAGCTATGCATTAAACATTTGAGATCTAATAGATCTGAGGTAATGGATCTGAGGTAATGGATCTGAGGTAATAGATCTGAGGTAATAGATCTGAGGTAATAGAGCTGAGCTAATAGATCTGAGCTAATAGATCTGAGCTAATAGATCTGAGCTAATAGATCTGAGCTAATGGATCTGAGCTAATACATCTGAGCTAATAGAGCTGATCTAATAGATCTGCTCTAATAGATCTGTTAAAAAAAAAAAAAAAAAAAAAAAAAAAAAAAAAAAAAAAAAAAAAAAAAAAAAAAAAAAAAAAAAAAAAAAAAAAAAAAAAAAAAAAAAAAAAAAAAAAAAAAAAAAAAAAAAAAAAAAAAAAAAAAAAAAAAAAAAAAAAAAAAAAAAAAAAAAAAAAAAAAAAAAAAAAAAAAAAAAAAAAAAAAAAAAAAAAAAAAAAAAAAAAAAAAAAAAAAAAAAAAAAAAAAAAAAAAAAAAAAAAAAAAAAAAAAAAAAAAAAAAAAAAAAAAAAAAAAAAAAAAAAAAAAAAAAAAAAAAAAAAAAAAAAAAAAAAAAAAAAAAAAAAAAAAAAAAAAAAAAAAAAAAAAAAAAAAAAAAAAAAAAAAAAAAAAAAAAAAAAAAAAAAAAAAAAAAAAAAAAAAAAAAAAAAAAAAAAAAAAAAAAAAAAAAAAAAAAAAAAAAAAAAAAAAAAAAAAAAAAAAAAAAAAAAAAAAAAAAAAAAAAAAAAAAAAAAAAAAAAAAAAAAAAAAAAAAAAAAAAAAAAAAAAAAAAAAAAAAAAAAAAAAAAAAAAAAAAAAAAAAAAAAAAAAAAAAAAAAAAAAAAAAAAAAAAAAAAAAAAAAAAAAAAAAAAAAAAAAAAAAAAAAAAAAAAAAAAAAAAAAAAAAAAAAAAAAAAAAAAAAAAAAAAAAAAAAAAAAACTAATAGATCTGTTCTAACTTATCGATGGTAAATCGAAAAAATCTAGTTCTCCTACCGATCTCGTTTGTTTCCCGAGATCTCCACCAGGAACGACGGTCGGCGGTTGATAGTTGATCCCAACTTTGAACCCGGTGGGACACCTAAAATTTGACTTTTGAACTTTTACCGAACTCAGGGAACTTTTCTAAAACGTGTACCAGTTACTGTAGCTACTCTAAAACATAGCCCAGCTACCGTAATCACTCTAAAGCATGTCCCAATCACAGTAAACATTCTAAAGCATGCCCCAACTACTGTAATCACTCTAGGGTATGCTCCAGCTACTGTAGTCTTTCTAAAGTATATCTCTGTGACCGTAATCTCTCGAAAAACAGTCCCCAAAACATAGCCCAACTACCGTTCCAAAGCATGAACCGATTGCCTTAATCACTTTAAAGTATCTCCCAGCTACTGTAGCCATTCTAAAGCACGCTCCAGCTACCACAACCATTCTAGGACATGCTCCAGCTACGGTTATTGTTCTAAAGTTTGCTCCAACTACAGTAAACGGTCTATTTTGAAATTTACATATTACTAGAGATTAGATGTAAATCTCTAAAGTTCACCATTCCACAAATTGCACGGTTCTCTTCGTTTTCACCGCCGAAATCGCCGAGTTGATGTCTTTCGGCACGACGTCGCCCCGGTACAGTAAGCAAACAGCCTAGAAATTTGCATATCTAACATTAGAAAAAGTATATTTCTATCAATTACCATATATTTGCCACGTCTCGGATCGCATTTCACCATTTGATGGCCCGGCTCAAAGCACGCGTTCGTCATGTCGGCTACTGTATTCTAAAAGTACTTTGGGCTATCGTTTACCGTATTTGCATATTAATAGAGATATTTATCTCAATGAATTCAGGTGATAAAACTTTTTATTTTGCATGTCTAGTATTCATTTGATGCCTAGTATTCGTTTGATGTCTAGTGTTCGTTAAATATCTAGGATTCATTTGATATCTAGTATTCATTTGATATCTGGTATTCATTTGATGTTTAGTATTCATTTGATATCTATTCATTTGATATCTACTATTCATTTGATATCTAGTATTCATTTGATATTCTATTCATTTGATATCTAGTATCCATTTAATATCTAATATTCATTTAATATCTAATATCCATTTAATATAAAATACTTGTTCATGAAAAGCTCTCTCTGCAGACACCAAAGGCGCATAGGTAACCAACGGGAAATGGATTCGCGGGTAGGGAACCTGAAAATGTTTAATGTATCGTATGCTAATTGGAAAGCAAAGTATCAGCATTACATTTTGGGATTTAGATATGTTTATTCTTTGTTTAAACCCCTGCAAAAAGCACTTGAATCAATAAAATTACAGGGTGTTTCAAAAAAAAGTTCAGCTTGATTTCTCTCAGTATTTCTAGTGGCTCCTGGAGGTTTTTGTAGTTGTAGGCATTGAAGAAACCAAAGAAAAACCAGACCAACATTTTAAAAGCAATCACAAGTCAATTCAATTTCCATACCTCGAGTTATAGACCGCCAAAGTTGATTGACTTCTGCAGGCAAGTAAGTCAACTTTGACACAAATTTTCTCTATGTTCTTCTACATGAATATACAAGATAGATTGTAATTTTCTATAACCAAATTTAATTGGTCACACATTGAAGGACCAGACCAGTCGACCAGACCAAAGTTTATAATAAAAAATCGACTTTAAATGAACAGCAAAACAAATTTGAAATTCGTTGTGGTTTTTGTGGTGATGGTGATGAATTTTTTGATGTACGAGAGGTCATGTAATCAGGAAAATCGCGAAAAAAGTCAAGATTGTGACGCTTAGAAACAGACCACCACCTTGAGCTTCACATCACCTTGAGCTTCACAACACCTTGAGCTTCACACCGCCTTGAGCTTCACATCACCTTGAGCTTCACATCACCTTGAGCTTCAGATCACCTTGAGCTTCAGATCACCTTGAGCTTCAGATCACCTTGAGCTTCAGATCACCTTGAGCTCATCACCTTGGGCTTCACATCATCTTCAGCTTCACATCACCTTGAGCTTCACACCGCCTTGAGCTTCACACCATCTTGAGCTTCACACAACCTTGAGCTTCACATCACCTTGAGCTTCACACCGCCTTGAGCTTCACATCACCTTGGGCTTCACATCACCTTGAGCTTCACACCGCCTTGAGCTTCACACCATCTCGAGCTTCACACAACCTTGAGCTTCACATCACCTTGAGCTTCACACCGCCTTGAGCTTCACATCACCTTGAGCTTCACATCACCACCACCACCTCGAGCCACTTATTCAGAAATTTGGGTTGAAATGGGGAACTTTTTTTGAACACCCTGTTGAAGTGTGAACCCGAAGAGCTTCCAAGCAAAATTTTGCTAGATCTAGCAAAGCGTGGATCCGGGCCTGGCTTTGGCTTTGTCCTGACTGGCCTACAGATCCTAGGTTCATCCCTGGTTCGGGTTCAGGATTAAAATTTCAATTCAAAGGTTTCTTCAATCAACTTTTAGATATTAGATATTATTAGATCAATATTAGATATGAGATATTAGATATTAGGCATTAGGCACTAGCAATTTTATTTTCTATGTATCACCAGATTCGTCTGAAACTCGGTCAAATCCACATTCAACGCTCCGTCGAATCTCAGCGAGGCGGTGATCGAGGAGACGATTTGCGCAATCAAGCGATTCAAATTCGTGTAAGTTGGCCTGAAAAGGGGATTAGGGAAAGGTTGCTAGATCCAAATCCCCCAAAAACCTTGCTAGATCCAAATTCCGACGACAAATATCGTAGATCGCCTCATTGTCGACCATAAATGTACAATCCGAGTACTCCAGCGTGGTATGCGTCATCAGGATTGAGTTGTACGGCTCGACCATTGAGGTTGAAACCTGGAATTTGATATCTGAATATCTGTAATTGATTTGCAATTAAAATACCGTATTCTCTCTAATAGTAGTGCACCCTGAGCGTTGCCTAAATTGCTCGAAAACCGCTTAGCAGAACCTTAAGAAGAACGAACAGCTGATTCACTGTTTTAAGCCCGATGGCCCTACAGGACTACAGTTACACAAGCATGCACATATCGAAAAAGAAATCGATAAGCTCCTGGATCCTCAGCAATCTTCTCGATTTTCTTCAAAAAACAGATATATTTGAGGAAGAATTTGGATCTGATATCTATTGGGTTGGTGAATTGAAAACTGCCGGCTATTGTCATATGTGACAGTTTGCACTAGGAATCTAGATGCACTAGGAATGCTCTAGTTGGATTGGATCGTTGGAAAGTTGGATCAAACCAGGCAAAGCCAGAGCTTGGTTCAGGCAGAGAGCTGGCTTCAGTCTTTGGCCTGACTCGGAAATGCATTTAGTAAAATCCATTACAATCCATTTAGTGGAATTATTTCATTGGTGAAATGGGGGATGAGTTAGAAAGTTGGCTCATTTTTGATGACCCGAGTCGTCATCAGGTATCAGGTGTACAGTGCAACAGTCAACTAATCGGGTTGGTGAATTGAAAACTGCCGGCTATCGTCATATGTGACAGTTTGAGCACTTTCTTCAAAGGAAACCCATTTTGGTGTCAATGGAAAAGTTGTAGAGAATCAAAAATCAAGCTTATATCCAAATTTTCAGAACGATTCAAAAGCTGGTTTTCAAGAAATGCGAAATTTACGATTTTTCACAAAACTTGCATTTTAAGCGAAACTACTAAGTGTATCTTTTTGGAAATTTGGCTATAAGCCTAATTTTTGATTCTCTACAACTCTTCTATTGACACCAAAATGGGTTTCTTTTGAAGAAAGTGCTCAAACTGGGACATTCCTCCATTTTTGAGTTTCACACTTGTCTCACACACAAACCAAAATCCTACTACGAAAGAGGAATCCGCAAATTGCCTGTAAAATGGGCAGAAGTCGTCTATAATAATGGAAATTATTTGGAATGAATTGATGGTTTTATGTTGAATAAATTTTAGTTCAAAGTCCGGCAGATTTCAACCCAATACAAAGCAAAAGAAATGACTGGCCAGATGTTCTTTGTGCAGCCGCACAATCGCTAGCTTTCTGGCACACCGTCCCGATGGATAGCTCGTCCCTTTTAGTGAACAATTATTCCCTTCAAAAGTCGACGGAAACAGTTTTGGCTATATATGTGTTGGATGATTGCTTGTTGCCGTTTTTGCTCCGAAATCCGACTATATAGATGTTTTTGAGTCTCACACACAAACCAAAATCCTACCACGAAAAAGGAATCCACAAATTGCCTGTAAAATGGGCAGAAGTCGTCAATAATAATGGAAATTATTTGGAATGAATTCATGGTTTGAATAAATTTTAGTTCAAAAGTCCGGCACTTTTCAATTCACCAACCCAAAAGATTTTCCAATTTCTGCTTCTTTTTTTGTTAATTTTGTTGAATTTGAGAGAATTTGAGAGCAAAATGCTATTTAAAATGTGCTCTCGATTTTTGCGTCTCCGTTTACGAATTTGAGCATAAAGTACACCTAAATTTATCACTAAGAATTACTTAAAATTATTTCTACGTAAATCTTCCGAGTACATAATAAATATCTTTAAAAAAAACTAAAATATTCTCCAATTTTTGTCACTCCCCAAATTGAGAAAGTAAAATCCCCCCATTTTAGTGGCACGTTTCTTCTTTCTCTTTTTTTCCTTCTTTTCCCCCTCTTTTCCCCCTCTTTTCCCCCTCTTTTCCTCCTCTTTTCCCCCTCTTTTCCTCCTCTTTTCCTCCTCTTTTCCTCCTCTTTCCCCCCCCCTTCCCCCTCTTTTCCCCCTCTTTTCCCCCTCTTTTCCCCCTCTTTCCCCCTCTTTTCCCCCTCTTTCCCCCTCCTTCCCCCTCTTTTCCCCCTCCTTCCCCCCTCCTTCCCCCTCTTTCCCCCTCTTTTCCCCCTCTTTTCCCCCTCTTTTCCTCCTCTTTCCCCCCTCTTTTCCCCCTCTTTTCCTCCTCCTTCCCCCCTCTTTTCCCCTCTTTCCCCCCTCTTTTCCTCCTCCTGCCCCCCTCCTTCCTCCCTCTTTCCCCCCTCTTTCCCCCTCCTTCCCCCCTCTTTTCCCCCTCTTATCATTTCCGAATTCAAATACGAAATTCTTCATAATTTCTCCACTACATTCTTCATAATTTGACCACTCTTTAAGCTCAAAAGCAAATATTAGAATGGAATTCAAAACATTTACAATTGTAAATTACAATTTCCGGTCAAACATTTCGTTATTATCGTTAAAAAATGGCTATCTTTTTTTTTTGTCTAGAAAACAGGATATGATTTCCGTTTTGAGTTCAGTTCTGAGTTCAGTTTTGAGTTCCGATTTGATATTTTTGGGGCTGGGTGGGTTGGGTGGGTTGTAAAAGATAGCTGGCGTGATTTCTAAAGAACACACAAAAGTTCGAGCCACACCCTTGCTATTTTTAGAGAGATGTTTAAGATAAAATGTTTAGTGCTTAGATAAAATAGACTGACTTTTACTAGCTTTTTTTTTTGACGACAATAACAGCTTCTGTTCTTTTCTGTTCTTCAATCATAAAAGCTAGTAAAAGGATTTCGAAAAGTTTGAGGCTAAAAGCTTGAGGCTAAAAGCTTGAGGCTGTGTTTAATCTCTACTTTGATCTGTTAAACACACACTTTCTAGTGGACTGTATTCTTTTTGCTCGTGACAATGAAAGCTAGAATTATCTAGAATTAGAAAAAAGCTAGCATTATCTCGAATTAGAAAAAAGCTAGAATTATCTAGAATTATCTAGAATCAGTGCTCCAGAAAGGTTTCGTTTACAGGTTTACAGGTTTACAGGTTTACAGGTTTACAGGTTTACAGGTTTACAGTTTACAGGTTTACAGTTTACAGGTCAAACACAGAGTACACAAATTTTGCTAGTAGCTGAACCAGCACTACATTCTAGTATTATTAGGTTGATGAATTGAATTGAAATCAGGTGAATTGAAAACTGCTAGTACGTTAAACTATAATTTAATCTATGATTATGATTGGCATATAACTAAAAACTATGGATTTATGGTTAAAATAGATTCATTTCAATCGGTTTAATTACTCAATTCGTGATCGGTAATGTCAAAAACGCCGATTTTCCTAAAAGAGCCAAGAAAAACGCGAAACTTTGGGTTTTTCGCATAGCAATTCTTGATTTAATAGATTTCTAGTGCAATATTTCATTACGGTAATACAGTAGGTTTTTTAAAAAGCCTTTTTAACATAAAAAAATGTCATTTTACTTTTCATATATTGGGTTGGTGAATTGAAAACTGCGGGCTATTGTTATATGTGACAGTTTGAGCACTTTCTTCAAAAGAAACCCATTTTGGTGTCAATGGAAAAGTTGTAGAGAATCAAAAATGAAGTTTATATCCAAATTTTCAAAACGATTCAAAAACTGGTTTTCAAGAAATGCCAAGAAATGCAAATTTACATTTACAAATTTATAAATTTCACAAAACTTGCATTTTAAGCGAAACTACTAAGTGTATCTTTTTGGAAATTTGGCTATAAGTCTAATTTTTGATTCTCTACAACTTTTCCATTGACACCAAAATGGGTTTCTTTTGAAGAAAGTGCTCAAACTGGGACATTCCTCCATTTTTGAGTCTCACACTTGTCTCACACACAAACCAAAATCCTACTACTAAAGAGGAATCCGGAAATTGCCTGTAAAATGGGTAGAAGTCGTCAATAATAATGGAAATTATTTGAAATGAATTGGTGGTTTGATTTGGAATGAATTGATGGTTTGAATAAATTTTAGTTCAAAGTCCCGCAGTTTTCAATTCGTCAACCCAATAGGTCAATTAAGTAGCTAAAGAATGATGATTATGATTATGATCTATGATTATGATTGGCATATAACTAAAAACTATGGATTTATGGTTAAAATCGATTCATTTCAATCGGTTTAATTACTCAATTCGTGATCGGTAATGTCAAAAACGCCGATTTTCCGATTTTCCTAAAAGAAAAACGCGAAACTTTGGGTTTTTCGCATAACAATTCTTGATTTAATAGATTTCTAGTGCAATATTTCAACTGTAGCTCAATTGCGGTACAGTAGGCTTTTTAAAAAGCCTTTTTAACATAAAAAAATGTCATTTTACTTTTCATATAATATTAGATCATTTTTCAAAAGATCCCCAAGAAATCTCTCCGTTTTCACAAGAATTCCTCGCCTTTCTGACCAGATTTTCTGACCATTCAAGCAATCTTCAATAAACACTTTTTTCTCACACAAACATCAGCTCTTTATCGCTTAAAATCCGATGACAAAACGAACGAAAAATCTGAAGAATTTCCGAGCAAAGTTCCGAGCAGTTTCGACGCAAAATTCGTCGAAAAGTTGTACTCTGAGGACTTCTTTGAGGACTTCTTTTACTTTTCAGCCTTTTTATCACCACGTGGGCTAAATTTAAACCCCAAACACTTTTCTTTTCACACCGGAAGTTCTATCAAAAAGTTTATTATAATCGTAAATTTTTCGGAAAGGAATTTCGGTGGAAAAAAAGGAGGAAAAAGAAAAGAAAAAAAAGCATTCCTGAGAGGCTTAGAAAGCTTAGAGAAGCTTTGAAATGATAAACTAGAGACGATTTTTGTTAGGAAATTTGTCTCCCGAGAAATGATGTGTGATTTGGACCTTGAACTGACTAGAAAGAGGAATTTGAAAATGAAAACTGAATTCAGAGATTGAATTGACTAGATAATGAAGACTAAAGTGTCTAAATTGCATCATAAAGCCGCATTTTTGACTCCTCGACTTTAGATTCTCAAAAGAATTCAGCCATAAGACATTTAAAATCCGTTTTTATGTTATTTTGCAGGAAAATAATTCGCCTTTCTAATGAAATAAACTGTAGTTTAATTGTAAATGTTGATTGTAAATGGCTGATTTTTGAAGTTCTGATCGACCCAGGGCTTTCGCACAGCTCGAAGCATCTTGTCTTAATGGAAATGGAAATGAAAGTACAAAAATGAAAGAAAAGACTTTCTGGACAGCCTAATAACTATTGAAATAAGGAAAATTGATTTAGAAACTTTTCTAAACTTGAAAGAAACTTCTGGACAGGCAAATAATAGAGTATAACCAGTTAGCCTAGTTTAGCGAAGCTGGATTTATTCCAGATGCTAGTTTAGGATGCTGAATCTGAATGGGATCGTAACGGATCGTAGTCGAAGCGATCGAGTCAGGCTACAAGCCACTGTAACTTCCTTTAGTATTGATATTTTGGGTGTGCTTTGCTGCATTCGAAAGCTCTTGAGATTCTCTATTTTTTGAGCTATAAATCATATTAATCAGGCGGATTTGAAGAAAGTTAGAAGCTGTATTGTATTTTCCGTTTGGATTTTCCGTTTATAGTTTGTAGTGTCTATGTCTCTTGAGCCGTCTATCGCTCTTTTTGTTTACCTGACTTCATGCTCTCAAAAAACATCCAGACATAAGACATTTTAAAT
Organism: Mesorhabditis belari; assembly: GCA_958450365.1. Lineage (NCBI taxonomy): Eukaryota > Metazoa > Nematoda > Chromadorea > Rhabditida > Rhabditidae > Mesorhabditis > Mesorhabditis belari. The sequence continues at coordinate 108,088 of CAUEEP010000822.1, forward strand.
CCATTTTAATGTGATTTTACAGCAAAATAATTGGCCTTTCTAATGAAATAAACTGTAGCTCAATTCTAAATGTAGGTGCGCCAAGTCTGGCCAGCCTAGGCGATTGTGGAACGTTTAATACGTGCTCCGCCCTCTTTGCCATTGGCAATCTAACTTTGAACTCAAATATCTTGACTTTGGATTGTTCAATTTAAATATTCTGGGTATCATTAGATGCGCCAAGTCTTTCTCTGTCGATTGGTATAAAAACTATTTAAATTGAACAATCCAACACCAAGATATTTGAGCTCAAAGTTGGATTGCCAATGGCAAAGGGCGGAACGCCTTTTATACGCCCCGCCCCCTTTGCCATTGGCAATCTAGTTAGATTGCCTAGTTTGATCTAGTTACTTTGATCTGATCTAGTTAGAACAAAGTTGGACTGCCAATGGCAAAGGGGCTGGGCTGGGCGAGCTGGGCGAGGGGCAGGGTGTATAAAAGGCGCTCCGCTCCCTTTGCCATTGGCAATTTAACTTTGAGCTCAAATATCTTGGTGTTGGGCTGTTCAATTTAAATTATTTTTGTACCAATCGACAGAGAAAGAATTGGCGCATCTAATGATACAACCAATATTTAAATTGGACAGCTCAACTCCAAGGAATTTGAGTTCAAAGTCAGATTGCCAATGGCATGGCAAAGGGGTGGAACGCGTATCAAATGTACCACAATTATAAGAACCCAAACAGCTGCTAAAACCCCTCAATCAGTCGAGTTTTTTTTCAATAATACGAGCTCAATTCGTCACCTGTGGCGCTGGATAGATGGCGAACTCCAATTTCGGTTTCTTTCCGTACTCCATCGATAATCTCTCCATTAATAGGGACAAAAATCCAGAGCCAGTGCCTAGGATTTTAAAGAATTAGTTTAAAAATGGATCAATGATCAAATTTCGAGCAATATCCACAAGGGAAGGTCACACAGGGGAGAGCTGAGGTGCCCAAATCGAATGAGCCTTTATAGCTGCCATGTGCCAATCTTTTTTGTTATTTTGTTTGTTAAGGAAGGGATCGAAAGGAAGGGATCGAAAGGAAGGGATCGAACCCGAGCAAAAAGTTGATAGCTTGTTTCGGAAACAAAGCTCTTATCCACTACACCGCAAGCTCACCGCGCAAGCTCACCGCAAGCTCTACCAATGAGCTGCACCGGCACATACACCATTGCCGCCAGGCCGCCAGGGCCTTATGCCTTACTAAGGGATTTGACCTGGACTTGGTTATATGCCCTGACTAAACTACGTGGCTAAACTGGACCAGTAATGAACAACCGTACCTCCGCCAAAGCTGTGAAAGACGAGGAAACCTTGAAGACCCGAGCAGTTCTCGGCCAAGCGTTTCAGTCTATCCATCACCACCTAGAGGTGAAATTTATTGAAATTACATTTAATTTCATTACGTCGATCATCTCTCTTCCAATCGTGTACCTTCCGCGCGCATAACAGTTTGCAGCGTCCTCTTTTCCGCTCAACAATTGCTCCGGATGGAACAGGGTACGGTAAGTGCCAGTGCGAACCTCGTCTAGAAGTTTATTGTAGATTTAAAAAGCTTAGAGACGGTTTATTAGAATACTTTGTGTTTGTAAATGTGAGGTCAATGCCAATGTAAACACATCCTCTCTGGATTCTATCCAGATCCTAAGCCAAGCCAAGCCAAGCCAGGCCAAGCAAAGCAAAGCAAAGAAAAGCCAGGCCAAGCTAAGCCAAGCCAGGCCAGGCCAAGCAAAGCTAAGCCAAGCCAAGCCAGGCAAAGCAAAGCCAAGCCAGACAAAGCAAAGCCAAGCCAAGCCAGGCCAAGCAAAGCCAAGCCAAACAAATCAAAGCAAGAGCTAGGATGCCAAGTCAAGTTCTGGACCTGGGCTGCCTTCTGGACTAGAGAAATTCACTTAGAACAATTCTGCTAGTGCGACCTGTGGGACTAGAAAAGTCATCACAGAAAGGCTGCATTTACAGAGCACAAACTATTATAGTAAAGAACAACCAACCAACTACAGTCGGTTCCAAATCGATGAAGAGTGCCCGGGGCACGTGCTTGCCTCCAGCTAAAAAAGTTTGTGCTTAGATTTCTTAAAGAAATGAAGAAATGACCGGGACCGACCGGTTTCGGCGAAAAACGTTCCGAATGACTCGACGTCATCACCCGAGTCCACCTCGTCAACCATTGTTCCGTCTAAAATCAATCCTGTATTCTCCTTAAGAAAATTGCATCCGGCCAAACCGAGTTTGTGACTATTAGGCCAGCCGATAAGTCTTTAGACATTTTATTTCATAGTCTAACGTGCGCACAGTTGCCAAAATCATCGACAACTCCTCAAGAAGGGTCCACAGCATTTGGCTACAGCAAAAATTTTAGCGAGAGTTCATTTTCCGGCTTTTGTGATGGTCTGGAGTGAAGTCTGGCAAAATCTCTTTGATCGCCATCGACAGAAACGTCAAAATCAACGCTCAAACTTATTAAGACAAGATTCTTCGAGCTCTGCGAAAGCCCTGGATCGATCAGAACTTCAAAAATCAGCCATTTTTGCTGCAACAGGACTGAGCGCCAGCACATGGAGCACGAGCAACGAAAAGACTTTCTGGAAAGCTTGAAAGAGTGTCCAAAGAGTGTCCAAAGATTTATCGGTGAATCTAATATTTTACGGTTTCCAAGTTTTACGGTTTCCAGGTTTTTGCAGCAACTCTAATCCCGCACAAGATCTCATTGTCAGCTATATTTTCGATCGGTTCTGCCAAGCGGTTTTCGAGATCTCAAGCAATTTAGGGTGACGCTCCAGGTGCGATACGATTGGGAAGAATACAGACTTGAATTCCTTTTACAACTTGCACAATTATGTGACAATTGTAAGATTTGACATTGCGTTGAGTGTTAAATTTCTATTTTTATTATTTACCCGGTTGAATCCCATGCTCTAGACAATACAACTCCCAACACGCATTCCCGATTTGCACTCCGGCCTGACCGACATGAATCGAAATGACTTCACGCTGAAAGATTTGTAGCTAGAGCTAACTGAAATTTAGACTCTAGTTAGCTAAGTTAAGTTAGTTAGTTAACTAGTTAGTTAACTAGTTAGTTAACTAGAGTCTAAATATCTAAATATCTGAATATCTACAGGGTGACCAAGAATTACCGCAAGAACTTTTTGAAAAAGTATCTGCAAAATGTCTAATTTTTTCTCAAAAGTGGCAAGTGTTATATAGAGAATTGTAGCCCTAATTTTCGGCAACATTTATCTCCCAAAAACTTCCCGATTGGACTTATACAACTCATTTAACAAGCGCTTGAATGCGCGCTAGTCGACATCTCTCCGGCGAATTTGTTATTTGGCCGCTTTTCTCTATTGGTGATTCCAGTTCAGCCAAAATAGTTAAGTGTAATTCTTAATGTTATTAAGTGATGTTAAACGCTATTTTTGCATTGAAGAAATATTGAAAAGCTTTTCTTAACAATTTTCAATAGAGAAAAGCGGCCAAATAACAGATTCGCTGGAGGGAAGTCGACTAGCGCGCATTCAAGCGCTTGTTAAATGAGTTGTATAGGTCCAATCGGGGAGTTTTTGTGAGATAAATGTTGCCGAAAATTAGGACTAAAATTCTCTATATAACACTTGTCACTTTTGAGAAAAAATTAGACATTTCCTAGATACTTTTTCAAAAAGTTCTTGCGGTAATTCTTGGTCACCCTGTAATTCTCTAATTATCTAAATATCTAAATAGCTAATTATCTAATTATCTAATTATCTAATTATCTAATTATCTAATTATCTAATTATCTAATTATCTAAATAACTAAATATCTAAATATCTAAATATTCTAAAAAGCCTACATTTCCCCGATAAGGAGTCGACGCCGATCCGACAGTTGACATTGCTCAAGGAAATTTGTGAAAACTAGAGTACGGCAGATATAATTACTGTAGCTTTAGGTTTCAAATAGTACAATTAGATGGGTCACCTGCTTTTGAATCTCTTAGCTTTGGGTGGATCTTCTCTCTTTTCTTCTCTTTTCTTCTCTTTTCTTTTCTTTTCGATTTCTCTTTCAAATCCGCGTTGCCTAGAAGCCGCAAGCACCACAATGGACACAAAACGGCATTTTAGATGAGTTTTTCTGACTGACTTCACTAATGGATCCTCTTTTTCGATACTAGAAATACTAGGGAATAGATTTGGTGAGATTAGGGTTATTGGAATTACGAGTTTTGATGACCGAAAAAGAAATGATGACAAGTTACAGTTAATCGTATGCCAGAGATGTTTCTAATGGAAATTTCGATTCGGAGCAGACTCGGTTTGGGCAGATCTAGCTCAAGCGTTATAATGTATGCTAAAGCGTTATAATGTATGCTAAAGCGTTATAATGTACTGCGGAAAAGCGTTAAGTTGCGTAGTTTTTGCCTTTTAGCCCAAATTTGACGTGTCAGCGAGGTCTGATTTGTCGAAATTCGGAATCTACGCATACGATTCCCTTATGGAAATATTTTCGAAGCTCTACGACCTTGCCTAAGGCCTTTTCCAGCAAAAAAAGGTCGCATTTGTCCCACCCCCCTTAAAGCAATCATTGTGTCCCTTAAAACCGAACAATGGCCACAGTAATCCCAAATAAATAAATTTTCTTAATAATCACAATGTTGCATTGAAATTTGATTTGAAATTTGAATTGAAACTTGAAATTTTTGAAAATTCATAGGCTAATCTTTAGCTCAAAAGTCATGTGCTTTTGAGCTAAAGATTAGCCTATGAATTGGCGCCATCTAAGCATCTTTATTTTCAAAATGATGACAAATAACACTTTATCATATCATATTTTTCGTATTTTATTGCATTTTTCGCTATTTTTCGTATTCTATTGCAAATCCTTGTGTTCTTTTTCAAAAAAATCATTACAATACTGTAACTAGTTTTTGCAAAAAAAAACTGGAAAAGGGAAAAACATTCAGTGGACGGAATACGGCACAAATTTTACTGCCACAACAAGATGCTCGTGCTAAAAGTATGATCACATTCGTTGGTCAGCTCAGAAATTTCTCGAGGGCACTGAGTTGGATTGGATCGTTTCTCGAGGGCACTGCTGGAAAGCTTGGTGTCACGGCAAAAGTTGCCCAAATTGGATATCCAGATCTTGCCTTTTTTTCTCTGCCTATTTTTCTCTGCCATTTCTTTCGAAGTAACATTTCCTGAAACTCTCCAAGTTTTACGTCTGGCCTAGTGTACATTTTTTTTACGAATTTTCACAAAACTTGCATTTTAAGCGAGCCCAAAATGGAAATGCAAAAGAAGTGGTTTACTGGGCACCATCGGGATTCGAACCAGCGACCCTCCGCTTACCAACCTGGCCCGCTACCACTGAGCCACAGGGACACCTTCGCCGGGCCCACCAAAGTTGACCTTTATCCCTCCCTCATTCTTTTTTCTTCCTTTTTCTTTGTCTTTCCTTTTTCTCCTTTGTGTTTCCTATTTCTTCTTGAGCAAAGAATTCCCCGGTAGCTCAGTGGTAGAGCATTTGGCTGGTAAGCAGAAGGTCGAGGGTTCGATTCTCCTCATTTCCAAATTTTCCAAATTCTTTGCCATTCATTTCTTTACTTTATTACATAACTGAAAATGTGTTTTGTTCATTGTTCGGTTCAGTTTCCATATGTTCTGGATGATTAAAGACAAAAGAAATCCCATTTTTTCTACTTGGAAAACACAAAAAAATCGATTTTCAAAAAATCTGTCAAATGGATTTAAAAAATTCTTCTAAATTCATTTTCAGCACATTTTTCTGCATCGAATTGATATTCGAACATCAAAATCGAATAGAAAGCGATTTTCTTTGCTTTATTTTACGCGGATGGTGGCCCCTTTTCGCCTTTAAAGTCACCATTGTGTTCCCCTAAAACCCAAGCATGACTACAGTAATCCCAAAAGTCATCATTGTTTCATTTCTTCTAAAGAAAACTCAAAAAATTTGCCCAAGTCAAGCGATTTTAATCCTTTTGTCTCCAGAATGGTGAGAAATATCATTTTTTTGGCGTTTTTTGGCGTTCTATTGCTAATCCTTGTGTTCGTTTTTTGAAAAATGATTACAATACTGTAGCTTTGAGTAAAATGAGCAACTTTAGTATGAGAAAACTTTAAATTTAGGTTTGGATTTAGATTTAGATTTAGATTTAGATTTAGACTAGGCGTGGCTCTTTTATCTTGCATCCCGAATCTGCTTTCTCTAAATCCTCTAGAGCTTTTTTCGTAAATCGTGTGACTAAAGTTTGGAATGCCCTTCCCGACAAGTTGTGTTTGATCTCCACCGTGTCTGATTTTAAAAGGGCTATTTCGTTGCATTTTAAGTGACTTTGTGATCTTTTATCTAGTACATTTTTCATGTCGTTTTCGCACTTTATTTCTTTCTGAATCAAGTATTTATATTATTTAGATTAGATTTAGATTTAGATTTAGATTAGATTTAGATTTAGATTAGATTTGGATCAGATTTAGTTAGATTTGATGGATTTAGATAAATTTAGATTCATGATTGGATTTAGATTTAGATTAGATTTAGATTTAGATTTAGATTAGATTTAGATTAGATTTAGATTAGATTTAGATTTAAATTTAGATTTAGATTTAGATTAGATTTAGATTTAGATTTAGATTTAGATTAGATTTAGATTTAGATTTGGATTTAGATTTAGATTTAGATTTAGATTTAGATTTAGATTAGATTTAGATTTAGATTTGGATTCAGATTTAGATTAGATTTAGATTTAGATTTAGATTTAGATTTAGATTAGATTAGATTTAAATTTAGATTTGGATTCAGATTCAGATTTAAATTTAAATTTAGATTCAGATTCAGATTTAGATTTAGATTTAGATTTGGATTTAGATTTAGACTTAAATTTAGATTCTAGATTTAAATTTAGATTCTAGATTAGATTAGATTTAAATTTAGATTTAGATTCTAGATTTTAAATATCGATTTAAATATATTTAAAGCTCTAAACTCCCTTGAAAAAGTTTCTTTTGAGAAAACTAAAGTTTTTTTTCTGATAAATCAGCACTTAGAGATTTCTTTTCACTAACGATTTCTTTTCACTAACGATTTCTTTATCGATTTACAACCAAATAAAACTACCTAATGATGGGCGGCACCCCATAAATGTTTACCCCAAAATAGATAAATCAAAAAGAAAATCTGAGCGCTACACTACGAATTTGCTTCTAAAAATCAAAAAACGATCACTTTTATGAAGAAAATGATTGAAAGGTGCGATAAATTGGTTGAAAACGTATTTCGAAAAGATTGTTGACGTATTTAGACGTACTTTTTTGTTTAGAAGTGAAGAAAATGATTGAAAGTGATCTTTAGGTGGTAAAAGTGAGAAACGGAGATGACACTAGAGTTTTGAGTGAGTCTTTTTCGTGACAATGGCATAAGAATCCAAATTTCTTTACTTACAGCTATTGCCCGGCTTTTTGGAACAATCATGGCTTCTTGGCAAAAGTCTCGACTCAAATTTACGAGGCGAGGACTCGAACTCGAGCAAAAAATGGAGAGCTCGCTTTGTAAACGTATTTTGAAAAGATTTTGTTGTTTAGAAGTGGATTTTTTGGTGGAAAAAGTAAGAACTTTGATGATACTAGGGCTAGGATCATCCAGAGCCGGTGATCCAGACGCCGGAGCCGGCGATCCGGACTCTGGAGCTGGTGATCCAGATTCCGGGCTGGTGACTAGATTCGGAGCCGGTATCCGGACTCTGGAGCTGGGACAGATTCGGAGCTGGGATCCAGATTCGGGCTGGATCTAGATTCCGGAGCTGGTGGTCCAGATTCCGGAGCTGGTGATCCAGATTCCGGAGCTGGTGGTCCAGACTCCAGACCGGATTCGGATCAAAATCATATTTCATGCTTTTAATTGTAACTATCTTTTACAAATCTTGTTTTATTTGACAACTATTTATTTGAAAAACAACATTAACAACGAATTTAAAAGTCAAAAACATATAAACAAAGAAAGTCCATCAACAACAACAATCAACACCAATTCATAACTAACAATCAAAGTCAACAATAGGAAAATTAGAATGCAAAAAAAAATTAATCTTTTAGAGTCTCAGGAGTTAATCGTTTAAAAAGAAAACGAACTGAGCTGAAAAGACGTTGTGAAAAGACGTTCGGCTGAAGACGCAAGAATGCATAGCTGTTCCACTTCAAAATTTCTTGTTTTTCAATCTGGAATCCGGAGATTTCCGCTCCGGAATCGGATTTAACGTCAAAAAAAAATTCCGGATTGGATTATGGATTGGATCGGTTTATGGATCGGATCGGTTTATGGATTGGATCGGATTATGGATCGGATCGGTTTATGGATCGGATCGGATTATGGATTGGATCGGTTTATGGATTGGATCGGTTTATGGATTGGATCGGTTTATGGATTGGATCGGTTTATGGATTGGATCGGTTTATGGATTGGATCGGATTATGGATTGGATCGGTTTATGGATTGGATCGGATTATGGATTGGATCGGTTTATGGATTGGATCGGATTATGGATTGGATCGGTTTATGGATTGGATCGGATTATGGATTGGATCGGTTTATGGATTGGATCGGATTATGGATTGGATCGGTTTATGGATTGGATCGGATTATGGATTGGATCGAATTATGGTTCGGATCGTAATCCGGAAAAATGAACCATCCGATCCGGATTCCGGATTCGGATCTGATGATCCGCGCATCCCTGATTGGAACTATTCATTTTATTGATCCAGGGTTTTTCTGTATTCTCAAATGTATCTCAATTCTCAGAATCTGTATTCCCAAATGTTTCCCCACAAATCCCTAATTCTAAACGGGCAATAGTGTCGTTTTTCTTCGAACTATTTTTGGCCCAAATTGCTCTCAGTTCCAGTGACCTTTCTTGCCAGGTTACACGAAATTTGTCGAGGTGAGAATTTCGTGAAGAGAATATCAAAGGTTTTGGTGAAAAGGAGAATCACTTTTATTCTCCTTTTCTCATTCTAATAACGAATTTCTCGACTTTGATCACACGAAATTTGTCAAAATGAGAATTTTGCGAAGAATTTGATTCTCTTTTTCACCAAATTCCATTCAAATAACGAATTTTTACGTGATTTTTGACTCGTTCAAATGTGGCTTTTTCTCTCTTTTTTTCCCGCTCTCTTTTCCCGTTGTTTTATCTAACTGATAAAAGGAAATAGCTTAGTTTGAACTAGAAAGGAATTTATTGGTGAAATAAAAACCGTAGAAAGTGTCTAAAAAGAAGAAAAAAAAAACTGGCATACTTTTGAATACACAGCTTAGATTTTGAATGCTAAAATTTATAACTAACTAAGCAAAGCAAAGCCAAAGCAAAACCAAAGCCAAAGCCAAAGCAAAGCCAAAGCAAAGCCAAAGCCAAAGCAAAGCAAAGCCAAAGCAAAGCAAAGCCAAAGCAAAGCCAAAGCAAAGCCAAAGCAAAGCCAAAGCCAAAGCAAAGCCAAAGCAAAGCAAAGCCAAAGCAAAGCCAAAGCCAAAGCAAAGCAAAGCCAAAGCAAAGCAAAGCCAAAGCAAAGCCAAAGCAAAGCCAAAGCAAAGCCAAAGCCAAAGCAAAGCCAAAGCCAAAGCTAAAGCAAAGCCAAAGCAAAGCCAAAGCTATCTAAAAGAAAGAATAAGATATGTTCTTTTTGTTAATGAGGTATTTGAGCTACCGTAAATACTGTAATAGTACCCCATCCCCATAATGACGGTGCGGAGTGTTGCATAGTCTAGCTTTGAACGAGTGTTTCTCGACACTGGTTTATGCTCCAATGCGCGCTTAGGTGTCAAAAAATAGCCCTGAATTTCAGCCTTTTTTTTGATATCTTAGCGCGCATTGTAGCTTAAACCAGTGTCGAGAAAAACGCGTTCAAAGCTAGACTACGCAACACTCCGCACCGTCATTATGGAGGTGATTACACTATTTATAACTATGTGAGCAAAACAGACAAATTTAAGTTATTTATCATTATTCAAACACTACAAAATAATGATTTTGGAGAGTTTTTTTTATGAATACAAATTGCTTTTTTTGTCCAATTACAAATAAATATCTCTTTCCTAGTAATATGTTGACTCGTTTTATAGCGCAGAAGTGCCAGATTTCGCTACAATACACGATTTTGAAGTAAAAAATTATGATTAGCTATAGTAGGGATCTTGAAGAGCTCATTTGACAGTACAGTACCTTATTGTAACATAAAAATAATAAGGTAACATTAAAAAAATGTACTTGTTTATAGTACTTGTTTATAGTACTTGTTTACTGGCAGATTTGTTCTGCTTAGTGTATTTTGAGCCTAAAATCGGTAAACGCTTCTTTTGGCGCAATAAGATCTGCATTTTTCCTTTTTTTTCCTTTCCTTCCTAGGAAAATTAGAAAATATGTTTCTGCTGGAGACTTTTGGAGACTCCTGGAGACTGCTGGAGACTCCTGGAGACTCCTGGAGACTCCTGGAGACTCCTGGAGACTGCTGGAGACTCCTGGAGACTCCTGGAGACTCCTGGAGACTCCTGGAGACTCCTGGAGACTGCTGGAGACTCCTGGAGACTTTTGGAGGCATTTTCTAGCTCGTTTTGCAGCGTTTTTTTAGCTGTAGCTGTTCGAAAATCGGTGGTAAACAGTTCCCTAGGGAGATTTACTAGAGAGAGGCTGGATCTGAGCGTTTGTCTGAGCACCACTTTATAGAATCGTCTATGAGGAATCTAAATTTGAAATCAAAATCTAACAAATGATTGTTCAGGCGTGTAAAACGTCAATCGAAAATCTGGCCTAGAAAATTCCACGTCAAATGCGAAAATCTGGGGTCAAATGGTTTAAAACGCTTCTTCTAGAGGGGGAGGAGGGAGGCCTGGTGGTCTAGTGGATAAATAACGGGAAAAATCGAGAATAAAGTGCACCAGAAGATTTGCGTTCACGGACTTAATCGTTTACGGTTTACGGAATTTAAAAATACACTATATTTGCGCTGGAAATGCAAAAGAAAGGTCACCACCGGGATTCGAACCAGCGACCCTCCGCTTATCGACCTAGCCCGCTACCACTGAGCCACAGGGACACCTTGGTTGGTCCCACCAAAGATGACCTTTATCCCTCCCTCATTCTTTTTTCTTCCTTTTTCTTTCTCTTTCCTTTTTCTTCTTTGTCTTTCCTATTTCTTCTTGAGCCAAGAATGCCCCGGTAGCTCAGTGGTTAAGCATTTGGCTGGTAAGCAGAAGGTCGAGGGTTCGATTCCTCTCGTTTCCAAATTCTTTGCCATTCATTTCTTTACTTTATTACATAACTGGAAATGTGTTTTGTTCATTGTTTCTGTTGAGTTTCCAACCAAATTCTTCCCCATTCTAATCCTTCTTTTCACTTATCAACCAATTTCATGTGGTTAGGAACAGAAATTTCTGATAAATTTTCGGAGAATCTTCCCAGAATAGCCTAGAATCATTGAATATTTTCTTATTAATCATGAAAATTTTGAATTTTTAAAATTTCAATCTTTAGCTCAGCTTCATAGTTCAATCTTTAGCTTAAAACTCATGTGCTTTTGTTTGCGTCACTTAAGCGCAGTTATTTATCAATTTCCGCAAAAAAAACTATCTAAATTTGACCTTTTGAGGGTATTTTGGGGTAGAAAAAGAGAAAACAAAAATACTGTAAGTAATACTGTATAAAGATCATCGAAATATGCCTATAAAGCTCTACATTCTATTAGATTGGAAATTTTTCGACCAGCTTCAACACCAATATTTTGATTTTGAGATTGACCCAAATGCGATCTGCTTATTGATCTGCTAAATTGAAATCTTTCACTAGCCAACTATCAGGTTCAACCCCTAGTTTCAAATAAAAAGTTCCAAATAAAAGAAGTGCCCCAGAAAATGGTGTGTTTTCCTCAGCACAGAGTACATTTCAAAGAGCAAATCTCCCTATTACGCTCTAGCACAATCTTGATACTCTCAAGTCTAAGAAAGGTCGGCTACAAAATGAACTGATGACGACAAATTGCTGGCGGAGTTGTGACGAGATTTGAGTGCACAAAATGAACTATTCTGTACTCGAATTTTTGACGTTTTTACGAACATTTCAAAGAGATCAAAAATGGCTGCAGAGAGTACGCGTAAATCTTTACAATCTACGAAATTTTAGAGTACAATGACAGATTTGAAGAGAAAAGTTCACCAAAATGTAGTGTTGGGGCTATTTTTGCGCTATTCTTAATTAGGTTGAGATCTGGTGCGACTCTCAAACAAATTGTTTTCTAAAACATGCTCTTTCTTGACTATAGTAATTTTGCTCAATATTAAGATTAAGACTTAGGGGAAGACTTGGCTTTGTTTCGAACTTTGACGGTTTGGAGACGCTTTGGAGACGCGAAGTTAACCACTACGGTAAAAGGAAATTGATGGTCACCAAGAAGTCGCCTTTTCAAGCCATTTTGAGGAATCGAACCAGGCAGGGTCGCTCGAGGACGCTTTGGACTTAAAACCACTACGCCATGGGGGCAGGTGTTTAGGAATCGAACCATAGAGAGTTCTCTTCGGAGCGCTTCGAAAGGCTCTTCAAGCCATTTTGGCGTTTAGAGGAATCGAACCATAGAGGGTTCTCTTCGGAGCCGCTTCGAAGGCGCGAACTTAACCGGTTAGAGGAATCGAACCTAAACCACCAACTTGCCTCCATGGCGTAGTGGTCCAAAGCGTCCTCGAGCGACCCTCCCTGGTTCGATTCTCGTCGGAGTCGCTTCGAAGACGCGAACTTAACCACTGCGCCATGGGGGGAATTTGGTCGCCATTGAGAAGCCGTCTTTTCAAACCATTTTGACGGGTAGAGGAATCGAACTAGGGAGGATCCTCTTCGGAGCTGTTCCAGAGACGCGAACCCAGCCACTACCCCACGGAAGCAAGTTGGCAACCACTCCTTCGAAGAAGTCGCCTTTTCAAGCCATTTTGGCGGTTAGAGGAATCGAACCAGGGACGGTTCTCGTCGGAGTCGCTTCGAAGGCGCGAACTTAACCACTGCGCCATGGGGGGGAAGTTGGTCACCTTGAGAAGCCGTCTTTTCAAGCCACTCTCTTCAAAAATCACTCCAGCAATCAGCTGTCTCTTTTCTTTGACCGAACAAAAGGGGAAAAAGTACAAAAAAGGTGACAAAGATAAAGAAATTTTGATTTTTTGGGACAAATGCTTCATTTGTCCCAATTTATAAGTCATTTTTGTCAAATTTCCCCTCAAAAATATCAAAATATCATCAAAAACTTTACAAATAAGCTGAATTTGATAGGTGACAAGTTGGATGGATTAGTTTTTGGAAAAAAATGCATTCAATGCATTGAATTGCATTCAATTAGATTCATTGAAGGCAAGTCTGAATCTGATTTCTGACCAGGCTCGGATTTCGCTCACAGACAAAGTAATCCATTTGCAAAAACGTAGCAAATGTTTTCATGGTCTCTAGCTTCTTTTGTACTCTCAACCATCGTTTTATCTAGCTTCTTTTGGGTCTTAAGTTTTGTAGTTTTGTAGTACTGTAGCTTGTAGAGTAAAAGTCGAATGCTAAGTACTGGAGTAGAGAAGTTAAGGCTTGAGCACTGCACTTGAGCATTGACAGCACTAAACAAAACTTGAGTACAAAACATTGGCATTTAAATTTTCCGGATTCTTTTCTGTGCTCTAGCTACAAAATATCTAAGTGTTCAAGTGTCTAGATGAGCTTAAACTTGAGTGTTTTCTTCTCGAACAATCCGTTTTCTAATATCCCGTAATCTATCTATCCGTATCTACTTTTTATCTAGCTTCGATGAAAATTGGAGAAAAAGTGGATAGATTATTGACATTGATATTGATCTAGATTAGAGCTAGAACTAGATTAGAGCTAGAACTATTAGGTTGTCGGATTATGAATTGCCGTTGTCTTTTTTGCTTTGTATTTTTTTTTCAAATAAATTTTTGTGGTACTTTTTTAACTATATTAAAGAGCGTTTTATGCCGCGTCGATTGATATATTATTCGTCTATATTTGCTTAGATTTTTAATATAAATTTGTCTTAGGAAATGAACGACATCAAAAATAAAATGCGGATTTGTTGTACGACTTCAACAAAAAAAAACAGCGGCAGAAATCCATCGCTCTATAAGCAATGCACCCGAGAAGATGTATATCAACGAACGTCGAAAATGTCGCAATTGGTTTCGGGGCACGCGGACGACGGCACGAAAGCCTCAAAGCAAAGAACGAAGGCGGCCAAAAACTGGCGATGAGGAACTTAAAGCAGCCACCGATCAATGATCCTCCCCAAACGACAGGAGAACTTGCTGAGAGGTTCGGTTCATCAATCAACCCCCCTTGCCGCCCACCCCCCGGTAAGGTGAATAAATGTGGTGAAGTGGGGCCTCCTGAACTAGGGGGATTGGAAAAAAAAACGGGGAGAAAAATGGGGGGGGGATTTTTTTGGGGGGGGGGGGAGGGGGGGTTTTTTTTTGGGGGTGGTGGGGTTATGTGGGGGGGGTTTTTTTTTGATAATACCACTAGAAAACGACAATGGTTGGACCCTGGACAAACCCCAAAACCGACTCCAAAACCAGACATCCATGGCCAAAAAGGTGATGCTATGCGTTTGGTGGAATAGCAAAGGATTGGTGCATTTTGAAGTGCTGAATTCTGGTCAAACGGTTAATGCGGACCTCTACAAAGAACAATTAAGCCGCGTCGATCAATCGCTTCGTCGACAGGGAGTGGAAACAGCGTCAACAAAAAAGTTCCCTAAGAAAGCGGGGGGTCCAACCCCCACAAAAAAAACTCAAAAAAATAGGGGGGAGGGGGGGGGGGGACTGCCGCCCCCCCCCAAGGGCCGGGAGGGGGGGGAGGGGTTAAAATTTTTTTGGGGGGTGGGGGGGCAAAAATTCCTTGGCCCAAAAAAACAAAAACCCCGATGAAGTCCAAATTTGGGTGGCCAATTTCTTTGAGTCACCCGGCGGGTCTCAGTTTTCCACGAGGGCGTTCTTTTTTTTTGGGGGGGGTTGGCGAGATGTCATAGATACCGATGGAGAATACCTTTTAGATTAAATTATTTTTGTATTGATTTTATAATAAAATTACTTTTGATAAAACGGCGGCAATTCCACAACCTAATCTAGACAGAGCTAGATCTAGATTAGAGCTAGATCTAGATTAGAGCTAGAACTAGATTAGAGCTAGATCTAGATTAGAGCTAGATCTAGATTAGAGCTAGATCTAGATTAGAGCTAGATCTAGATAGATCCACTTTTCTATCTTTTGATATCTTTTTTGAATAAAAAGTAGACAAAACCAGGCAAAAAGTGGATAGATTCGATAAAAAGTAGAAAGAAGCTTACGGTAGAAAGAGAAAAGGACACATTTTAGAAAGAATCCTAGTAAGTAATTGGTCCCTTTCCCATTTTAAGACCAAAAAAATCTCATTCCTCTTTCTCATCCCACAAAAGTTTCACTAATTTATGAGCTATTTTTCTCAGGCTCAGCCATTCCCAAAAAATGAGAAGTTCCAAAGAATTTTACAATCAACAAAGGATTTTGTTTGTGCCGCACCGGGAAGTTAGTTGAATTTGAGGGATTTTTTTCGAAATTATTTTCTTGTTCGAAATTTTTGAAAAAAAAAACACATTTATCTGATAAAAAACAAAAAATAAGACACATTTTTGAGGAAACGAAATAACTTAAATTTTAAATTTCTTTCAATCCCCAATGAATTCCGACCTTGATTCAGACCTTCTACTCCATAAATTAATTCAGAAAATTCAAAAACAACTGGTCATTTTCTTATGAAAAAGTTTCTAAAAAGGACTGTAGAAGAAGCTTATGACTATTTGAAATAAAATTTGCAGAGTTTCTTCCGATTTCTTGAGCAACACAAAAGATCAGTCGTTATCGTTTGTCTTTTTCCAAATAACAGCCATTTTTTCATTTTCGCAGGCAGGAAACGTCATTGTCACTCCAGATGAGTTAAAATTTTACGTAAAAGAAACGTATCGAAAAACTTTCGAAAGAAATCCTGGATTTGGGAGTGGCTGAAGGTCAAAAAAACTATTGATACATTAATAATACTATTGATAATACATTCAGAAAAATTCAAAAACAACTCGCCATTTTTTTATGAAAAAGTTTCTAAAAAGGACTGTAGAAAAAGATATAATATAATAGATATAATAGATATAATAGATATAATAGAAAATACTATTGATAATACTATTGATAATACAAAATACTATAGATTTGGTCAAAAATACTATGAACATTTTGATTTTGAGGCTTTAAAGGAATGCTTATAGTTAATTTTGATTTGTTAATTTTGTTTTGTTAATTTTGATTTGTTAATTTTGTTTTGTTAATTTTGCTTTGTTAATTTTGCTTTGTTAATTTTGATTTGTTAATTTTGTTTTGTTAATTTTGATTTGTTAATTTTGATTTGTTAATTTTGGATTTGTTAATTTTGTTTTTGTTAATTTTGATTTGTTAATTTTGATTTGTTAATTTTGTTACTAGAAATTTCGAATCACGCCAGAAGAACTCGTAGTCACAACTTTCAGATTACCCCCTTTCAAAGCTTTCATAACCGCCAACTGTATCATTCTTTTGCTTGTCGTGTTCCTCGTATTTGGAATAAGTTACCTTGTGATATTTTTTCGTCTCTGAACTATTTTAAATCCTCAATATATAAGCTCGATCTTGTAGCTCTGTCAATTTTAAATTAGTTTTTAATGTCATATATACACGTGTCTAATTGTAGTTGTGTTTGTATATCAATTATCTTTCTTCGTCTACGCTTTTCAATCTGTTTGCATTGTCACTTTCCTTGTCGGATAAAGTATATATATAAATAAAGTAAGAGGAATCGAACCAGGGAGGTTAGAGGAATCGAACCAGGAGGGTTCTCCTCGTGTTAACAACTGCGCTCTAGAGGGAAATTGGTGATCACCAAATCATGATCTTTTCAAGCCATTCAAGCCATTCAAGCCATTCAAGCCATTTTGGCGGTTGGAGGACCAGAGAGGGTTCTCTTCGGAGTCGCTTCAGAGGCGCGAACTTAGCCACTACGCCATTTTAATAAACTTATTTTTAAAGAAGAAAACTTTCCGGAAATTTTGAATCAATCCCTTGATCTCTTTTCAGATGTTCAAAGAAGTGGTCGGGAACGTTCACTTCCGCCATTGTTCGGTTGTCCTATTTATGAACTTAACCACTACGCCATGGCCATGGCGAGTTGGAAACTGCAGTCAAGTCGCCTCTTCAAGCCATTTTGGCGGTTGGATGGCGGTTACTCGTTGCCGAAAAGTCGCCTTTTCAAGCCACTCTCTTCAAGGATGACTTTTGCAATCAAACTTTTCTCTTCCTTCTCTTCCTTGACCGATCAAAAGAAAAAAAAGTGCAAAAAAGGTGACAAAGGTCTAAAATTTGGACTTTGTAAGCACATTTTCCAAAAATAGGACTCAATTTTTGTCAAATTTCTCCCCAAAAATACCAAAATATCACCAAAAACTTTACAAAAAAGCGTGTTTTGATAAAAGAAAAGGTAGATGAATTAGTTTTTCAAAAAACTGCATTCAAAAAAACAAAAATGCATTGAAATTTGTATTTGCAAAAATAGAAATTGGAAAAAATACGCTGGAAAATTACTTGAACTATGGAAAATTTTGTGAAGAAAGAAAATGTGTTTTTTGGGTTTTTTTTTAGTTAAAGTAACTGTTTTCATGTTTTCTTTAGCTGAAAGAGTGAAATTTATTCATAAAATCAGTTCTTTAGTCACTAGTTTAGGAAAGGCAAAAACGTTCAATGGCTTTTCGTTCAATAGCTAAAAAAGAATCGAAAAAAAGAGCTGTAGTAGTAGTTAAAGAGCTGTAGTAGTAGTTAAAGAGCTGTAGTAGCGAAAAAAAGTAGTTAAAGTGAAAAATAGAGTGAAAAACAAAATATTATTGGTCATTTATCGTCGGAGTTTGACGACTCTTCTCTTCTCCTCCAGATCTCAACTTCCAATTGAGCGATCAACTTGTGGTTGGTTTTAAAATATTCCTTATGAAATTTCGTTATAGAAAACCACAACTTTCTTAGTATACTTTAATATAAAAACATAGAGAAAATTTTGGTCAAAGTTGGCCTACTTATCCGAAAGAGTAGATTCACTTAAAAGGTCTATAACTTAAAATGCAAAAGCTGAATCGACTTCTGGTCACTTTCATTAGAATCTACGTTAAATTTCATTATAGAAATATATAATTAGAAATGCACAAGTTGTTTAATACTAATAATAATAATGGTAATTTATCGCTTTTTTTGCTAAGAAAATGAGGCATTTCTTGCGCTAGAAGCAATGTTTTTTACGAATTTGAGCACAAAAAAGTACACGAAGTACACACGAATGCGCGGTTTAGCGGAAATCCGACACTTACACAGTTATAATAACTTGCTTATAATAATTTTTCGCCAAATTTCACAAAGGTTGAGTAATCTTAGGCAAAAAGAATTCGCCGAAAGCCAAAAAAAGTTCGCCGAAATAAGTCTTGTTTCCGGCTCGACACTTGTTTCGACTAATTTTACAATAAATTTGACTCTTTTCTCTGATTAGAGACACAAAGGTCCCTTTTTTGATCAAAATGGAAACAAAGCTGATTCAAAATTGAGCAAAACTGATTCAAAACTGAGCAAAAATGATTCAAAACTGAGCAAAAATGATTCAAATAACCCAGGAGCTAAGCTGATTCATCTCCAGGAGTTAAACGAATCTCTGAAGAGAGAATTTGTTCATGAGAAGTTGACAAAAGTTGAGGAAAACGAAAGCGAGTAGATAAAGGCTTTTTTTGAGACAATTAAAAGCACAAAATTCGAAGAATTGTCTTACTAAACGATTAGATAATTTTTGGGGGATTTAAACGCCAAAAATCAATCCAAAATTCGTCAAAAATCAACCGAATACTCAATAAAATTCAACAATCAACCAGAATTTACCACAAATAAATTCTAAATTATTATTTGACTTCTTTATATAAAATTTTCGAGCTTTCCTTGATTTCCTTTCGTCCATCAGCTTTCATTTTATTCATTTTATGGCTAAAATTAGCCTAAACAAGTTCACTTGCCGAAAATCTTTGCCACATTTTCTTTCAAAAGTGAATAGGGGGA
This sequence comes from Mesorhabditis belari, assembly GCA_958450365.1. Classification (NCBI taxonomy): domain Eukaryota; kingdom Metazoa; phylum Nematoda; class Chromadorea; order Rhabditida; family Rhabditidae; genus Mesorhabditis; species Mesorhabditis belari. Next base: position 127,279 of record CAUEEP010000822.1, read on the forward strand.
AAACCATGGGGGAAATCCCCCTAAAGATACTGAATTCCGTTTTGATTTCAGAAGAAATAGCATTTTTTTTAGGAAAATGCCTCATTTCTTGCTTTTAACTCTAATTTTAACTCTAACTTTAACTCGCAATTAATTTCTAATTAACTCTCCTAACTAACCTTCTAACTAACCTTCTAACTAACCTTCTAACTAACCTCCTAACTAACTAACCTAACTAACTCCTAACTAACTCTCGCCTTTTTTTGGTTTTTCTTTTGACTTTTCTTGTTAAAAGCGGGAGTCGTGTTAAAAGCAGCTGTCTTGTTAAAAGCGGCTGTCTTGTTAAAAGCGCAGTCTTGTTAAAAGCGCAGTCTTGTTAAAAGCAGCAGTCTTGTTAAAAGCGCAGTCTTGTTAAAAGCGGCTGTCTTGTTAAAAGCGCAGTCTTGTTAAAAGCGCAGTCTTGTTAAAAGCGGCTGTCTTGTTAAAAGCGGCTGTCTTGTTAAAAGCAGCTGTCTTGTTAAAAGCGCAGTCTTGTTAAAAGCGGCTGTCTTGTTAAAAGCGGCTGTCTTGTTAAAAGCAGCTGTCTTGTTAAAAGCGCAGTCTTGTTAAAAGCGCAGTCTTGTTAAAAACGCAGTCTGGTTAAAAGCGGCAGTCTGGTTAAAAGCAGCAGTCTTGTTAAAAGCGGCTGTCTTGTTAAAAGCGCAGTCTTGTTAAAAGCGCAGTCTGGTTAAAAGCGGCTGTCTTGTTAAAAGCGCAGTCTTGTTAAAAGCGCAGTCTTGTTAAAAGCGCAGTCTTGTTAAAAGCGCAGTCTTGTTAAAAGCGCAGTCTTGTTAAAAGCGCAGTCTTGTTAAAAGCGCAGTCTTGTTAAAAGCGCAGTCTTGTTAAAAGCGCAGTCTTGTTAAAAGCGAAAAGGTATCAAAAATTCGCTTTTGACTTTAGGATAAATTGTGGTGCTCATCTTGTAAATTATTTGCAATATTGCGGCTAAATTATTTGCATTATTCAAAAATTGACGGCTCTTCATTAAATAAATGAGTTGTTGGTGCATGTCAGAGAGTTTTCATGGAAATTGTCACAAAGCGTCTCGATTTTCTCAGGATTCGATCCTGCTTTGATCAAAATCCTTTTCTTTTAATGATTATACAAAAATTTCAATAGCTATAGTATTTTTTAAGACAATTAAGACGACTTAAGCGTATTTTTTGATATCTTTGTCATTTCTCAAATCTCACACTGGTCTATTGAACTCATTTTTCGAAGAAAGCCTTTGAAAATGCCGAAAACTGCCTCAAAATGCCTCAAAAAAGGTTGAACTCCAAATTTCGAAGAACTAAGATCTCATTTTTGTTTTTTTCACTCTTTCATTTTTGTTTTTTTCATGCGTACGTTCCGAACGGTACATCAGAAATCGTTTCTCGAAAATGGGCTCAAAAAAAAAAAAGCTTTCTATTCTTTTCTATGTTCTATATCGAGTACAAAAATTTTGAGAAACTTTTGAGAAATTATGCAAGAAAGGGCACGCCATCGTTTTTTTTCGTTTTTCGTTTTTCGTTTTTCGTTTTTCGTTTTCAGTGGAAAAATCCAAATGAAAATTCTCTAATTGCAAATTCTCCAATTGCAAATTTACGCGCTTTTGCATGACGCACTGGGGGGATTTTTTTGTAGTTGTACTTCTTTCACAAATGGCATTGCGCTTTTTGGTGAGGGAGCTTTTAACAGGAAATCGGATAATTATATAAGCCTGTGTGATGAACTTTCATTAGCTTTTCAATTAGTTTTTTAAAGCAATCATTGAACGTATTTGCTTCTACAGTAGCCTATTTTTAATTTAACCTTTTGAGGGGAGACTTTGAGACAAGATTACGGTAACTTTGAGAGTTGACACGTTTTAGGAAATGGATTAGTAGCCTTCTAAAGCTTTTGGCTAAAGCTAAAGCTTCGAGATTCGTTACCTAGTTAGTCTTATAAAGGGTTGAACCTGTTGTAAGCTCTTGTAAGCTCTTGTAAGCTCTTGTAGCCTTTTGTAAGCTCTTGTAACCGCGCTCTTGCAACTCTTGTAATCTCTTGTAATCTCTTGTAAGCTCTTGTAAGCCTTTGCCTTTTAATCTCTTGTAAGCTCTTGCAAGCTCTTGTAAGCTCTTGCAACTCTTGCAACTCTTGTAAGCTCTTGTAAGCTCTTGTAAGCTCTTGTAAGCTCTTGCAACTCTTGCAACTCTTGTAATCTCTTGTAAGCTCTTGTAAGCTCTTGTAGCCTTTTGTAATCTCTTGCAACTCTTGTAATCTCTTGCAACTCTTGTCTAAGTAACCCTCTTGAACAACGAGCTTTCTAAAACGTGTCCCTTTCTCTTTCTACCGTAATCTTGTCTCAATTTTTGATCTAATCTATCCACTTTTTTTTCATCTTTCAATATTCTTTGTGAACCCATACATAATCAGGCAAAAAGTGAATAGAATTGGCTAAAAAATTGGAGCCTGTGTAATGCCTGTGTGATGAACTTTCATCTAAGCGATCATAGAACACCTAAGCGATCATTGAACATCTAAGCAATTTCATGCAATCATTGAACTTATTTGGTTCTACTAAAGGCTTCACCTTATTTAGCTAAAACGAAAGCATATTTTATTTGATTGTAAACTAAGCCTTTTCTTTCTCTTTTTTTTTTCCCCTTTTTCTTTTTCTCTCTCCCTTTCTCTTTCTCTTTCTCCCTTTCTCTTTCTCTTTCTCCCTTTCTCTTTCTCTTTCTCCCTTTCTCTTTCTTAAATTGCTAATATCTCAGCGCAAAATCAATATATCAAAATCAATATTTAAATAAAATTTTAAACGAATTAACGAATTTTGAATGAATTCTCGAAATCTTACAAACTTAATCCCAAATTTATAAAGTTATTCGACAATTAGGAATCAATTTTTAACAGATTCCACCTTCGTTTTCTTTGCCGATTCCTTTGAAATTTTTTCTACAGCTAGAAATCAAAGTTTTCAGCTAGAAATCGAAATTTTCCCATTTTTAGCTTACTCCTACCGTACTTTAAATAAATTGATGCTGTTTTTTAAATTGCGCTTGTAGATCTGAAGGCTATAAGATTGCTGTAAGCAGGCTATAAGATTGCTGTAAGAAGGCTATAAGATTACTGTAAGCAGGCTATAAGATTCCTGTAAAGTTCAGCTTTTTTTTCTCTCACTATAGTATCCTATAAGCCAATTCTCTTGCCATTTTCCAAGCCTAAATGTCGCTTTCTTCAATTTTTCAATGAAACAAAAGATTTTCAACCTTTCTAGCTGATTACCTTTTCATATTGTAGTAAGGCAAAAAGCGAGTGGCACTTCTTAGTACCTTTTTGGAAAAGTTTATGCAAAAGTACGGTAAATGCCATTATAAAATGCAAATTTGTAAAGTACTTTTTGTTTTAATGCATCGAAAAAAAATTCAATTAAGCAATTTTATCTATTTAGGTTACTGTAGTGAGACAAGAGAATGGGATTTATAGTATTTAGAGTACGTTACGGTATCTAGAACGTACTACAGTACGTTGCATTGTCTAGAAAGTAATACAGTACCTTACAGGATCTGGAACGTACTGTTACAGGTACTGTAACGGAGTGTCCAAGCCTACAGTAAGCCTTGTAGGCCTACAGTAAGCTTTGTAGGCCTACAGTAAGCTTTGCGAGCCTACGGTAAGCCTTGCAAGCCTACGGTAAGCTTTGCAAGCCTACGGTAAGCTTTGCAAGCCTACGGTAAGCTTTGTAAGCCTACAGTGAGCTTTGTAAGCCTTATAGTAAGCTTTGCAAGCCTACGGTAAGCTTTGTAAGCCTACAGTGAGCTTTGTAAGCCTACAGTAAGCTTTGTAAGTCTACAGTAGCTTTGTAGGCCTACAGTACCCTTACTTAGGCTTAAAAGTTATCCAATTAACAATCCAAAGCAAATTTTATATCTAAATCTTTGAAAAGCTTTTTTTTTTGCATTTCTCATTCAATTTCTAGATTGATTTTCTTTTTGCAAATGCCGTGGGAAAGCTACAAAAAGCTAAACTATAGCCTGGATTACTAGGATTACTGTAGCTGGATTACTGTAGCTGGATTACTGTAGCTGGATTACTGTAGCTGGGTTACCGTACCTTTACGACTATTATCTACAGTAAGCTAAACCTAGATTACTACAGTAATAACTGTAGTTTATTGAAGCCTCACGCAAAGCTGATAACCTTTATGCGATTGTTTTTGGAATTGACTTGGCCTTTTGTAAAACCCATGGAAAAGAAACAGTAATCAGGACTGAACAAGCTATAAAATGGGCTCTTAAAATGCCCAGAAGAAGATGCCCAGAAGAAGATTGCTTAAAATTCTCATAACCATTTCTTTCACCGCCGGGTCAAAGTTCCCTCACATTTTCACACCGCTTTTTTTGCCCTTAGAATGTGTGAAATTGTTCGGAGAAACCTAAATGATTCTCCGAAAAATTTCACAAATTCAAAAGGGGAAAAAGTGATTCAGCGAAATGATTCAACGAAATGATTACAGAGTGCGGCATTTATAGTGTTGTGCTTAATGCGTCTTTTTGGCTTTCTAAGACAATGCCTAAGCTGAAAAACAACAATTAAACATAAAATCTACGCATAAAAGGAGCAAAAAGGGGCGGGGCGTATAAAAGGTGCTTCTCCCCTTTTGCCAATGGCAATCTAACTTTGAACTCAAATATCTCGGCTTGGGATTGTTCAATTTAAATAGTTTTTATACCAATCGACAGAGAAAGTCTTGGCGCATCTAATGATACCAAGAATATTTAAATTGGACAGCCCAACGCCAAGATATTTGAGCTCAAAGTTAGATTGCCAATGGCAAAAGGGACAGGGCGCGTATCAAATGGCCCACAAGCCTAAAAATATCGTCTTTTCATCATTAATACGTTTTGAGAGTTGATCATTATAAAAATAAGTGCTTTTTGAGCTCCATTATTCCAAATGCGAGGTTATCTTGGCTAAAAATGGGCACATTTCTGACAAATCGCATTTTTTCGAGCACTTTCACCTTCGACAAATTTCACCAATCATTTTTAAAGTCTTATATAAGGCGAATGAAGTTTTATGTCTACAAAATGTCTACAAAAACTCATGAATCTAGTGAAAAAATGGCCGTAGATTTGAAATATTTAAAAGAAAAAACGAAACAACGACGAGAAAAACGAAAAACGAAAGAACTTTTTGGTTTTTGAGAAAATCAAACTTTTGTAGAGCGCAAGAGGCATAAATACCGCACTCTGTAAGCGAATGATTACAGTAGTTATGGAAAAGAATTGGCTTGACATTTATGTTTGATATTCAAAACGTTTAACCCAACTGAGCAGGACTTTAAAGGACTAAACCAGGCCAACCTAAAACAGGATCAGTTCAACCTTAGCAGTTCGGCTCAGCTTATAATTAGCTCTGGACTCTTAGCTCAGCTCAGATCAGCTCCTGGGCTATATCAGACAGACCAGCTCCTACGCTAGATCAGACAGATCAGCTCGTGGGCTAGATCAGACAGATCATCTCTGGGCTAGATCAGACAGATCAGCTCCTGGGCTAGATCAGACAGATCAGCTCAAGTCGAGTCACAGTGATCAATTTGCTAAACCCTGATCAAGTATGCACGTTCTAAAGCTTTAACTTTAGCTTTCGCTTTAGTTAAATCATAGAAATCCAAGCGTACCGGTTTAGGCAGCTCAGATCATGGTAGGGTAGGGTTCAACAGATTATCCAACCTAGATAGGTCCTTGGCCGGTCCTTGGCCAGAACCAGGCCAGTCCTTGGCCAAGACCCGGCCCGGCCCGGGTCCGGACCAGGCCAGGCCCCGGAACCGGGGCCAGCCCCAGCCCTCGGGCCCCGGCAGGCCCGGCCAGTCCTTGGCCAGGACCAGGCCAGTCCTTGGCCAGAACTAGACCAGTCCTTGACCAGGACCAGGCCAGTCCTTGGCCAGAACTAGACCAGTCCTTGACCAGGACCAGGCCAGTCCTTGGCCAGAACTAGACCAGTCCTTGACCAGGACCAGGCCAGTCCAAATCTCCGACCTAAGCAACAATTATGTACAGCAACTGTTTTCTGAAGATTTAAATTGTATCCTAGAACCCGTACCGTACACTTTAGGTCTATTTTTACTTAGGTAATTTAAGTGGAATGCCTTTAGTTTGTTCAAGCCCCGCCTATTGCCTCACAACTTTTATCAGCAAAAGATTAGTCTCTCGACCTTTTTTTCCAAAAAAAAGAGACTTTTATTCTGCACCTTTGTGCCATTTTCTTCTTCGGGGCGGAGTCAAAACCGGCATTGTAATATTTTTTTGGACACTCTACTGACTCTTGATGAAAATGCGACTATATAAGACTCCAAATCTCAAAAATCAGTCATTTCAAGCGAGTTTAAAAAACTTTTTGCATCTTTTAACTTCTTTTTCTTTTTTTTGATCGAAATTTGATTTCATTTTAGACTTCAACATGCAACTACTCGGCTATTTACTGATGATTTGGCTTATTTTGGTAATAACGATGGGATATCCACATAGAAATCGTCACTCAAGACCATACAAAATCTCCGAGCTAATCGATGAGGAAATTGAGCGATCATTGGAGAGATCACGGGATAGGATCGAGGAAAAACTCCGCCGCGGAAGACGAAGCCATCATTTGCATAGGGGTTAGTTTTAAGCGTTGCCAATCCTTAAAAAAAAATTTGTTACACAATCGAAGTTTACTTTACTTGACTTTTACTAAGCAATTAGTTACTAAGCAATTAATTACTAAGCAATTACAGTATCCTAATGGATAACTTTGATGATAGCTTTGACCATAACTTTTCATAGGTTTATAAGGGATGTTCCAGCTGGACTCTAGGATAGCCAAACAGGTCAGGTTTCAGTTGATGTGTAAACAGACTAGTCTTGCTCAGAAACAGACCAGTCTTGCTCAGAAACAGACCAGTCTTGCTCAGAAACAGACCAGTCCTGCCTAAGCAAGCCCAAGACCAGCTCCAAACTACAAACCAGATTTATGGACCAGCTCGTTCAGTCTAGAACCCACTATCAGGTCAGGGATCTGGCTTCCACGGTGTGAACAGGTTAAGTCAAACAAGAAGCCTAGAACCTAACATAGCAAGTGTCTATAGACTTCTGGTCTGGCCTGAACTTGTCCACAAAAAGTGTCCGACCTGCTAGACAGGCTTCTAGCTTTGAACTACCCTGATCTAACTATAATAGTAACCGAAAATACAAAATTGAGAATAAAACCTATAAGAGCTTAGCTTACGAATTACTTTAGATCCGGAATGCAGCAGCAGAGGCCAAATAGACCCAAGTGCTCCCAAATCTGAAGGTTTCAAATGCAATTGTGAGCCGCATTTTCATGGGCCAACTTGTAAGCACTGTGAGTTTTACACTTGAATCGGCTCTTGTAGCTTAAAAGCGGCTTTGAGGCTTTGAATGACTAGTCAAGTTTTGAGGCTTTGAGTGACTAGTCAAGCTTTGAGGGTTTGAGGGTAACTTTGTTTAGAGCTAATATTATTCTTAACTTTTTATTTGTTTTAAAGAGAACACTCCAGACTTGAGAATGGTATAAAATAGAGCTTGAATCAATCAATTCCGAGAAAATCATGAGGCAATAAGGCTCTTTTGGCCAAGTTGGCGTTGATTTTCACAAGAGCCTTGGAATCTTAATTACCTACTTATGCTCATCAAATTTAGTTGAGTCGTGGGAATGCACGACGAAGGGTGAATGCCCCGGATACCCAGAATTCAAGTTCACGTGTGAAGAAGTGAGCAATTTGAATAAAAGATACTGTATTCTCCATTCTCCTTAATGTTTAAATGTTATTTGACTGGATTACGTTATTCAATCAGTTAGACTAGTTTTCTTGGTCTTTTCTTTTTGTTTCTCCTTTTATCCCGCATATCGTCCGGCATTTATGTTTAACTTTCGGGTTTTTCTTTGTTTTGTTGACTATTTTTGTTGTTTCCTACACTTTTGATTCATTTTTTGATATCGATTTTGTTATATTAGTTCCCGAATGTCCATAGGTGTCCAAAGTACTTTTATGCTACGCCAGGGCAGGGCCTGACTAGGCCAGGGCAGGGCCTTGCTGGCCCTAGGCTGACCCTAGACCTGGTTGGCCCTAAGCTGACCCTAGGCCTGGTTGGCCTTAGGCTGGGAAAAGTTGACTTTTGCAGATCTGTACTTATCGGATCTGTATGATTCTAGTGTCATTCGATAGGAAATTCTCCACTGCGTCAATTGACATCAAAAAGTTATGGCTAAAAGTACTTTCAACACCTATGAACGTGGACTGTTGGAAGTTGTTTTAAGGACAATTTCTCTGGGCCAGGCCAGGCTAGGATCAACCTAGAAGCCAGGTTCTGCCCTGGACTAGCCTACAAAAGTCACCTAAAACCAAGTCTGGCCAGCCTAGCCGATTTAATACGCGCCCCGTCCCTTTTGCCATTGGCAATCTAACTTTGAACTCAAATATCTTGGTGTTGAGCTGTTCAATTTAAGCATTCTTTGTATCATTAGATACGCCAAGTCTTTCTCTATCGATTGGTATAAAAACCATTTAAATTGAACAGCTAAACGCCAAGATATTTGAGCTCAAAGTTAAATTGCCAATGGCAAAAGGGGTGGGGCTCGTATCAAATGTCCGATAACCAGCCTAGCCTAGAAGATCTCAGATCCCAATCTTAGATATTCTTTCTTTTTTTGTTACCCATTTCACTATCACCTACTTCATTTACTTCATTTACTTCATTCCAAAATAACTAGCACCCATTTCCTAGTACTTAAATAGAGGTTTGTGAATCTCAACGTCGATACTCCAATGAAAACTTTGACAAATCTGTGATATATTTAAATGTTTTGTTAAAAGAAAGCTGTGCCTGTAATAAAATGTTTCATTCAATATAGAAAATCGAAAAAAGAAAGCAAATTTGAAACTTTACAAGGATCAAAATCAACAAAATGCAAAAGTTGAAGTGGTAATTCTGAAAAATGTCAATGCACGCCTGCTCTTGAACAACTTGAACAGCATTCCTTAGAGCTTTACAAGAGAGCTAAAGATATTCAGTTAACCAACTGAGTATCACTCGATACACATTTTGCGTGCTCTTTTTATCTATGAAATATTAACCTTTTTTAAAAAACTGTTTCACCCATCATGTAGCCAAGAACGCAAGGAATTTTTTGATATAAAACTTGAACCGGCTTGGTTTTTTGGATTTTGAGAAATTTGACGGCGCTGTTTTGAACGTTTTCTATGATGGCGCTGTTTTGACTACCCCCAAAAATATCGCTGAATCTCATCGAGACCTTTGGAAAGTATTTTGGAAGATACTATTTCGGAAAGCCAGTGTCGGCGGTGATGGTTTCAACGATTTCGAGAAGGAAATGAATTTTTGGGTGATGAGCCACCTACGAGCTACCTACGTGCCACCTACGAGCCACCTACGTGCCACCTACGAGCCACCTACGAGCCACCTACGATCGATAATGCAGTACTTAAACAGGCGATCGAAATTGATCCTCGACAAACTACACGTGAACTTGCAGAAATATTTGAAATAAGCCCTCAAACAAGTTTCGAGCATTTACTTGCTCTCTTCTTTCCCCAATTGAGATTTGGGAAAGCAAGCTGACAAGGGAAATGGGTACTCCTTCTTCTCAGTGATGCCAATAAAGCTACTCGTGTCACTATGGCGGGTATTCTACTTCGTTTGTCAAAAAAATACTGGGTTTTACGAGGAAACCTTTACTTGCGATGAAAAATGGATTCAGATGAGAATTCAATAAGGGATAATGGATTCAATATGATAATTCCAATGGCTAGAACCTGATGAAGAGCCAATAACAACACCAAAGCTCGACTTTCACAGCAAGAAAGTAATGCTTACTGTTTGGTGGACTCTTCAAAACTGGACAACTGGACAATCTAATAGAAAAAGAAAGCAAATTTGAAACTTTACAAGGAAAAATCAACAAAATGCAAAAGTTGAAGTGGTAATTCTGAAAAATGTCATGATTTGTGTACAATTGAAATGGCACAAAAACGGCGATTCCCATTTATTTCCCTTTCTGCAATGATTGTGATACGGACAAAAGCGCTGATAAGAGCGTCTTTGGCCAGACAATCACTTTGCAATTTGCATACGAACCAATTTTCATTTGTCTAGAATTTTATTTGCCTAAAATTTCATTTGTCTAAAAATGAAAATTTTAATATTCTTGTCTTTATTTGTTACGTTTACTTTAGCTGCCTTATATTCAGGTCAGTTTTACATCTAAATTCTTAACCTTTTCTTGCTAAAAGGTTAAGAATCCTCGTTCCTCAACTGATTCCTACGTTCCTACGTGGCTAAATGGCTAAATATCTTTTTCTAAAATAAAGTGCTGAAGGAATTGGCAAGAAAAGGTAGATTTTTGGAGAGGGGATTTACACTTATTTCAAAAAAACTGCCGTAATCAGCTTTCCCAACTGAATGCTGAAGGAATTAGTAAGAAAAGGTAGATTTTCGGAGAGCAGATCTACACCTATTTCAAAAAAACTGCCGTAATCAGCTTTCCCAGTTTTCAATCAGCCAGTTTTCATCGCCAGTTTTCAATCCGCCAGTTTTCAATCAGCCCAATTTTCAAATTATTGACTGAGCCTTGTGATTCCTCATCGAATGATACCAAAATTGGACTGATCGAATGGAAGCTGGCGTTTTAATAAAGATCAAGCAACTTGAAACGCTAAACTAACGTTAATAGACTGAACAAAAAAAACCCAACCTTAACGGTCTCGTAGACATCTTTGAAAAAAGATCAAAGCCGCAGCAGTGAAGATTTGAATGGTGACCATAAACGCCGTAAAAACTAGAGTTCGGCAAACAAAACCAAAACACCAAAACCAAAACCAAAACACCAAAACAAACCAAAACCAAAACCAAAACCAAAACACCAAAACAAACCAAAACCAAAACCAAAACCAAAACACCAAAACCAAAACCAAAACCAAAACTCAATTTGCATATAAATTAACATGTAAATTTAAAATTGTAAAATGCAAATTTGCCTTTCACTTTTTCTCACTCCACAAAATCTCGCGGCCGAAAAAAGGACCAAAACACGATTTTTGGATGCTGATTTCAAATCTGCAAACAGATTTTCGCTAGCTCCTCCCAGTCGCGAGATATTGGCGAGTTTTGGTTTGTTTTGGTTTTGGTTTTGGTTTTAGTTTTGGTTTTTTTTTGGTTTTGTTATGGTTTTGGTTTTGGTTTTGTTATGGTTTTGGTTTTGGTGGTTTTGGTGGTTTTGGTTTTGGTTAAGTTTTGTTTTCCGAAGTCTACTTTCCACTCACCTTGTGTCCGTTAATTTACCATGAAACTTCGGGATTTGGATTCCCACGAACGGTTGTTTCAAAAACGGCTTCTTCTCCGTATTTAACAGTCTGAAAGCAAGTTTAGAGTAGA
>CAUEEP010000823.1:0-25773 GCA_958450365.1 Mesorhabditis belari
CTGAATAGGCAATCTACACTTAATACCGTAATCCAGCTCAAATAGACTGAATAGCCTATTCTGAGCTGAATAGGCAATCTACACTTAATACCGTAATCCAGCTCAAAGAGACTGAATAGCCTCACAATCTACACTTAATACCGTAATCCAGCTCAAATAGACTGAATAGCCTATTCTGAGCTGAATAGGCAATCTACACTTAATACCGTAATCCAGCTCAAATAGACTGAATAGCCTATTCTGAGCTGAATAGGCAATCTACACTTAATACCGTAATCCAGCTCAAAGAGACTGAATACGCAATCTACGCTTAATACCGTAATCCAGCTCAAATAGACTGAATAGCCTATTCTGAGCTGAATAGGCAATCTACACTTAATACCGTAATCCAGCTCAAATAGACTGAATAGCCTATTCTGAGCTGAATAGGCAATCTACACTTAATACCGTAATCCAGCTCAAATAGACTGAATAGCCTATTCTGAGCTGAATAGGCAATCTACACTTAATACCGTAATCCAGCTCAAAGAGACTGAATAGCCGCAATCTACGCTTAATACCGTAATCCAGCTCAAATAGACTGAATAGCCTATTCTGAGCTGAATAGGCAATCTACACTTAATACCGTAATCCAGCTCAAATAGACTGAATAGCCTATTCTGAGCTGAATAGGCAATCTACACTTAATACCGTAATCCAGCTCAAATAGACTGAATAGCCTATTCTGAGCTGAATAGGCAATCTACACTTAATACCGTAATCCAGCTCAAATAGACTGAATAGCCTATTCTGAGCTGAATAGGCAATCTACACTTAATACCGTAATCCAGCTCAAATAGACTGAATAGCCTATTCTGAGCTGAATAGGCAATCTACACTTAATACCGTAATCCAGCTCAAATAGACTGAATAGCCTATTCTGAGCTGAATAGGCAATCTACACTTAATACCGTAATCCAGCTCAAATAGACTGAATAGCCTATTCTGAGCTGAATAGGCAATCTACACTTAATACCGTAATCCAGCTCAAATAGACTGAATAGCCTATTCTGGCTGAATACGCAATCTACACTTAATACCGTAATCCAGCTCAAATAGACTGAATAGCCTATTCTGAGCTGAATAGGCAATCTACACTTAATACCGTAATCCAGCTCAAAGAGACTGAATACGCAATCTACGCTTAATACCGTAATCCAGCTCAAATAGACTGAATAGCCTATTCTGAGCTGAATAGGCAATCTACACTTAATACCGTAATCCAGCTCAAAAACTGAATAGCCTTCCCGACTGAATACGCAATCTACACTTAATACCGTAATCCAGCTCAAATAGACTGAATAGCCTATTCTGAGCTGAATAGGCAATCTACACTTAATACCGTAATCCAGCTCAAATAGACTGAATAGCCTATTCTGAGCTGAATAGGCAATCTACACTTAATACCGTAATCCAGCTCAAATAGACTGAATAGCCTATTCTGAGCTGAATAGGCAATCTACACTTAATACCGTAATCCAGCTCAAATAGACTGAATAGCCTATTCTGAGCTGAATAGGCAATCTACACTTAATACCGTAATCCAGCTCAAATAGACTGAATAGCCTATTCTGGGCTGAATAGGCAATCTACACTTAATACCGTAATCCAGCTCAAATAGACTGAATAGCCTATTCTGAGCTGAATAGGCAATCTACACTTAATACCGTAATCCAGCTCAAATAGACTGAATAGCCTATTCTGAGCTGAATAGGCAATCTACACTTAATACCGTAATCCAGCTCAAATAGACTGAATACGGCAATCTACACTTAATACCGTAATCCAGCTCAAATAGACTGAATAGCCTATTCTGAGCTGAATAGGCAATCTACACTTAATACCGTAATCCAGCTCAAATAGACTGAATAGCCTATTCTGAGCTGAATAGGCAATCTACACTTAATACCGTAATCCAGCTCAAATAGACTGAATAGCCTATTCTGAGCTGAATAGGCAATCTACACTTAATACCGTAATCCAGCTCAAAGAGACTGAATACGCAATCTACGCTTAATACCGTAATCCAGCTCAAATAGACTGAATAGCCTATTCTGAGCTGAATAGGCAATCTACACTTAATACCGTAATCCAGCTCAAATAGACTGAATAGCCTATTCTGAGCTGAATAGGCAATCTACACTTAATACCGTAATCCAGCTCAAATAGACTGAATAGCCTATTCTGAGCTGAATAGGCAATCTACACTTAATACCGTAATCCAGCTCAAATAGACTGAATAGCCTATTCTGAGCTGAATAGGCAATCTACACTTAATACCGTAATCCAGCTCAAATAGACTGAATAGCCTATTCTGAGCTGAATAGGCAATCTACACTTAATACCGTAATCCAGCTCAAATAGACTGAATAGCCTATTCTGAGCTGAATAGGCAATCTACACTTAATACCGTAATCCAGCTCAAATAGACTGGAGGGCCCCCCCCTGAATAGGCAATCTACGCTTAATACCGTAATCCAGCTCAAATAGACTGAATAGCCTATTCTGAGCTGAATAGGCAATCTACACTTAATACCGTAATCCAGCTCAAATAGACTGAATAGCCTATTCTGAGCTGAATAGGCAATCTACACTTAATACCGTAATCCAGCTCAAATAGACTGAATAGCCTATTCTGAGCTGAATAGGCAATCTACACTTAATACCGTAATCCAGCTCAAATAGACTGAATAGCCTATTCTGAGCTGAATAGGCAATCTACACTTAATACCGTAATCCAGCTCAAATAGACTGAATAGCCTATTCTGAGCTGAATAGGCAATCTACACTTAATACCGTAATCCAGCTCAAATAGACTGAATAGCCTATTCTGAGCTGAATAGGCAATCTACACTTAATACCGTAATCCAGCTCAAATAGACTGAATAGCCTATTCTGAGCTGAATAGGCAATCTACACTTAATACCGTAATCCAGCTCAAATAGACTGAATAGCCTATTCTGAGCTGAATATGCAATCTACACTTAATACCGTAATCCAGCTCAAATAGACTGAATAGCCTATTCTGAGCTGAATAGGCAATCTACACTTAATACCGTAATCCAGCTCAAATAGACTGAATAGCCTATCCTGAGCTGAATAGGCAATCTACACTTAATACCGTAATCCAGCTCAAATAGACTGAATAGCCTATCCTGAGCTGAATAGGCAATCTACACTTAATACCGTAATCCAGCTCAAAGAGACTGAATACGCAATCTACACTTAATACCGTAATCCAGCTCAAATAGACTGAATAGCCTATTCTGAGCTGAATAGGCAATCTACACTTAATACCGTAATCCAGCTCAAATAGACTGAATAGCCTATTCTGAGCTGAATAGGCAATCTACACTTAATACCGTAATCCAGCTCAAATAGACTGAATAGCCTATTCTGAGCTGAATAGGCATCTACACTTAATACCGTAATCCAGCTCAAATAGACTGAATAGCCTATTCTGAGCTGAATAGGCAATCTACACTTAATACCGTAATCCAGCTCAAATAGACTGAATAGCCTATTCTGGAGCTGAATAGGCAATCTACACTTAATACCGTAATCCAGCTCAAATAGACTGAATAGCCTATTCTGAGCTGAATAGGCAATCTACACTTAATACCGTAATCCAGCTCAAATAGACTGAATAGCCTATTCTGAGCTGAATAGGCAATCTACACTTAATACCGTAATCCAGCTCAAAGAGACTGAATACGAGCAATCTACGCTTAATACCGTAATCCAGCTCAAATAGACTGAATAGCCTATTCTGAGCTGAATAGGCAATCTACACTTAATACCGTAATCCAGCTCAAATAGACTGAATAGCCTATTCTGAGCTGAATAGGCAATCTACACTTAATACCGTAATCCAGCTCAAATAGACTGAATAGCCTATTCTGAGCTGAATAGGCAATCTACACTTAATACCGTAATCCAGCTCAAAGAGACTGAATACGCAATCTACGCTTAATACCGTAATCCAGCTCAAATAGACTGAATAGCCTATTCTGAGCTGAATAGGCAATCTACACTTAATACCGTAATCCAGCTCAAATAGACTGAATAGCCTATTCTGAGCTGAATAGGCAATCTACACTTAATACCGTAATCCAGCTCAAATAGACTGAATAGCCTATTCTGAGCTGAATAGGCAATCTACACTTAATACCGTAATCCAGCTCAAATAGACTGAATAGCCTATTCTGAGCTGAATAGGCAATCTACACTTAATACCGTAATCCAGCTCAAATAGACTGAATAGCCTATTCTGAGCTGAATAGGCAATCTACACTTAATACCGTAATCCAGCTCAAATAGACTGAATAGCCTATTCTGAGCTGAATAGGCAATCTACACTTAATACCGTAATCCAGCTCAAATAGACTGAATAGCCTATTCTGAGCTGAATAGGCAATCTACACTTAATACCGTAATCCAGCTCAAATAGACTGAATAGCCCATTCTGAGCTGAATAGGCAATCTACACTTAATACCGTAATCCAGCTCAAATAGACTGAATAGCCTATTCTGAGCTGAATAGGCAATCTACACTTAATACCGTAATCCAGCTCAAATAGACTGAATAGCTCGTGAGCAATCTACACTTAATACCGTAATCCAGCTCAAATAGACTGAATAGCCTATTCTGAGCTGAATAGGCAATCTACACTTAATACCGTAATCCAGCTCAAATAGACTGAATACGCAATCTACACTTAATACCGTAATCAGCTCAAATAGACTGAATAGCCTATTCTGAGCTGAATAGGCAATCTACACTTAATACCGTAATCCAGCTCAAATAGACTGAATAGCCTATTGGCTGAATAGGCAATCTACACTTAATACCGTAATCCAGCTCAAATAGACTGAATAGCCTATTCTGAGCTGAATAGGCAATCTACACTTAATACCGTAATCCAGCTCAAATAGACTGAATAGCCTATTCTGAGCTGAATAGGCAATCTACACTTAATACCGTAATCCAGCTCAAAGAGACTGAATACGCAATCTACGCTTAATACCGTAATCCAGCTCAAATAGACTGAATAGCCTATTCTGAGCTGAATAGGCAATCTACACTTAATACCGTAATCCAGCTCAAATAGACTGAATAGCCTATTCTGAGCTGAATAGGCAATCTACACTTAATACCGTAATCCAGCTCAAATAGACTGAATAGCCTATTCTGAGCTGAATAGGCAATCTACACTTAATACCGTAATCCAGCTCAAATAGACTGAATAGCCTATTCTGAGCTGAATAGGCAATCTACACTTAATACCGTAATCCAGCTCAAATAGACTGAATAGCCTATTCTGAGCTGAATAGGCAATCTACACTTAATACCGTAATCCAGCTCAAATAGACTGAATATTCGCAATCTACGCTTAATACCGTAATCCAGCTCAAATAGACTGAATAGCCTATTCTGAGCTGAATAGGCAATCTACACTTAATACCGTAATCCAGCTCAAATAGACTGAATAGCCTATTCTGAGCTGAATAGGCAATCTACACTTAATACCGTAATCCAGCTCAAATAGACTGAATAGCCTATTCTGAGCTGAATAGGCAATCTACACTTAATACCGTAATCCAGCTCAAATAGACTGAATAGCCTATTCTGAGCTGAATAGGCAATCTACACTTAATACCGTAATCCAGCTCAAATAGACTGAATAGCCTATTCTGAGCTGAATAGGCAATCTACACTTAATACCGTAATCCAGCTCAAATAGACTGAATAGCCTTTCGAGCTGAATAGGCAATCTACGCTTAATACCGTAATCCAGCTCCAAATAGACTGAATAGCCTATTCTGAGCTGAATAGGCAATCTACACTTAATACCGTAATCCAGCTCAAATAGACTGAATAGCCTATTCTGAGCTGAATAGGCAATCTACACTTAATACCGTAATCCAGCTCAAATAGACTGAATAGCCTATTCTGGCTGAATAGGCAATCTACACTTAATACCGTAATCCAGCTCAAATAGACTGAATAGCCTATTCTGAGCTGAATAGGCAATCTACACTTAATACCGTAATCCAGCTCAAATAGACTGAATAGCCTATCCTGAGCTGAATAGGCAATCTACACTGAATACCGTAATCCAGCTCAAATAGACTGAATAGCCTATTCTGAGCTGAATAGCAATCTACACTTAATACCGTAATCCAGCTCAAATAGACTGAATAGCCTATTCTGGAGCTGAATAGGCAATCTACACTTAATACCGTAATCCAGCTCAAATAGACTGAATAGCCTATTCTGAGCTGAATAGGCAATCTACGCTTAATACCGTAATCCAGCTCAAATAGACTGAATAGCCTATTCTGAGCTGAATAGGCAATCTACACTTAATACCGTAATCCAGCTCAAATAGACTGAATAGCCTATTCTGAGCTGAATAGGCAATCTACACTTAATACCGTAATCCAGCTCAAATAGACTGAATAGCCTATTCTGAGCTGAATAGGCAATCTACACTTAATACCGTAATCCAGCTCAAAGAGACTGAATAGCCTATACTGAGCTGAATAGGCAATCTACGCTTAATACCGTAATCCAGCTCAAATAGACTGAATAGCCTATTCTGAGCTGAATAGGCAATCTACACTTAATACCGTAATCCAGCTCAAATAGACTGAATAGCCTATTCTGAGCTGAATAGGCAATCTACACTTAATACCGTAATCCAGCTCAAATAGACTGAATAGCCTATTCTGAGCTGAATAGGCAATCTACACTTAATACCGTAATCCAGCTCAAATAGACTGAATAGCCTATTCTGAGCTGAATAGGCAATCTACACTTAATACCGTAATCCAGCTCAAATAGACTGAATAGCCTATTCTGAGCTGAATAGGCAATCTACACTTAATACCGTAATCCAGCTCAAATAGACTGAATAGCCTATTCTGGCTGAATAGGCAATCTACACTTAATACCGTAATCCAGCTCAAATAGACTGAATAGCCATTCTGAGCTGAATAGGCAATCTACACTTAATACCGTAATCCAGCTCAAATAGACTGAATAGCCTATTCTGAGCTGAATAGGCAATCTACACTTAATACCGTAATCCAGCTCAAATAGACTGAATAGCCTATTCTGAGCTGAATAGGCAATCTACACTTAATACCGTAATCCAGCTCAAAGAGACTGAATACTGGCGGCAATCTACACTTAATACCGTAATCCAGCTCAAATAGACTGAATAGCCTATTCTGAGCTGAATAGGCAATCTACACTTAATACCGTAATCCAGCTCAAATAGACTGAATAGCCTATTCTGAGCTGAATAGGCAATCTACACTTAATACCGTAATCCAGCTCAAATAGACTGAATAGCCTATTCTGAGCTGAATAGGCAATCTACACTTAATACCGTAATCCAGCTCAAATAGACTGAATAGCCTATTCTGAGCTGAATAGGCAATCTACACTTAATACCGTAATCCAGCTCAAATAGACTGAATAGCCTATTCTGAGCTGAATAGGCAATCTACACTTAATACCGTAATCCAGCTCCAAATAGACTGAATAGCCTATTCTGAGCTGAATAGGCAATCTACACTTAATACCGTAATCCAGCTCAAATAGACTGAATAGCCTATTCTGAGCTGAATAGGCAATCTACACTTAATACCGTAATCCAGCTCAAAGAGACTGAATACGCAATCTACGCTTAATACCGTAATCCAGCTCAAATAGACTGAATAGCCTATTCTGAGCTGAATAGGCAATCTACACTTAATACCGTAATCCAGCTCAAATAGACTGAATAGCCTATTCTGAGCTGAATAGGCAATCTACACTTAATACCGTAATCCAGCTCAAATAGACTGAATAGCCTATTCTGAGCTGAATAGGCAATCTACACTTAATACCGTAATCCAGCTCAAAGAGACTGAATACTGCAATCTACGCTTAATACCGTAATCCAGCTCAAATAGACTGAATAGCCTATTCTGAGCTGAATAGGCAATCTACACTTAATACCGTAATCCAGCTCAAATAGACTGAATAGCCTATTCTGAGCGAATAGGCAATCTACACTTAATACCGTAATCCAGCTCAAATAGACTGAATAGCCTATTCTGAGCTGAATAGGCAATCTACACTTAATACCGTAATCCAGCTCAAATAGACTGAATAGCCTATTCTGGGCTGAATAGGCAATCTACACTTAATACCGTAATCCAGCTCAAATAGACTGAATAGCCTATTCTGAGCTGAATAGGCAATCTACACTTAATACCGTAATCCAGCTCAAATAGACTGAATAGCCTATTCTGAGCTGAATAGGCAATCTACACTTAATACCGTAATCCAGCTCAAATAGACTGAATACGCAATCTACGCTTAATACCGTAATCCAGCTCAAATAGACTGAATAGCCTATTCTGAGCTGAATAGGCAATCTACACTTAATACCGTAATCCAGCTCAAATAGACTGAATAGCCTATTCTGAGCTGAATAGGCAATCTACACTTAATACCGTAATCCAGCTCAAATAGACTGAATAGCCTATTCTGAGCTGAATAGGCAATCTACACTTAATACCGTAATCCAGCTCAAATAGACTGAATAGCCTATACGAGCTGAATAGGCAATCTACGCTTAATACCGTAATCCAGCTCAAATAGACTGAATAGCCTATTCTGAGCTGAATAGGCAATCTACACTTAATACCGTAATCCAGCTCAAATAGACTGAATAGCCTATTCTGAGCTGAATAGGCAATCTACACTTAATACCGTAATCCAGCTCAAATAGACTGAATAGCCTATTCTGAGCTGAATAGGCAATCTACACTTAATACCGTAATCCAGCTCAAATAGACTGAATAGCCTATTCTGAGCTGAATAGGCAATCTACACTTAATACCGTAATCCAGCTCAAATAGACTGAATAGCCTATTCTGAGCTGAATAGGCAATCTACACTTAATACCGTAATCCAGCTCAAATAGACTGAATAGCCTATTCTGAGCTGAATAGGCAATCTACACTTAATACCGTAATCCAGCTCAAATAGACTGAATAGCCTATTCTGAGCTGAATAGGCAATCTACACTTAATACCGTAATCCAGCTCAAATAGACTGAATAGCCTATTCTGAGCTGAATAGGCAATCTACGCTTAATACCGTAATCCAGCTCAAATAGACTGAATAGCCTATTCTGAGCTGAATAGGCAATCTACACTTAATACCGTAATCCAGCTCAAATAGACTGAATAGCCTATTCTGAGCTGAATATGCAATCTACACTTAATACCGTAATCCAGCTCAAAGAGACTGAATACGCAATCTACGCTTAATACCGTAATCCAGCTCAAATAGACTGAATAGCCTATTCTGAGCTGAATAGGCAATCTACACTTAATACCGTAATCCAGCTCAAATAGACTGAATAGCCTATTCTGAGCTGAATAGGCAATCTACACTTAATACCGTAATCCAGCTCAAATAGACTGAATAGCCTATTCTGAGCTGAATAGGCAATCTACACTTAATACCGTAATCCAGCTCAAATAGACTGAATACGCAATCTACACTTAATACCGTAATCCAGCTCAAATAGACTGAATAGCCTATTCTGAGCTGAATAGGCAATCTACACTTAATACCGTAATCCAGCTCAAATAGACTGAATAGCCTATTCTGAGCTGAATAGGCAATCTACACTTAATACCGTAATCCAGCTCAAATAGACTGAATAGCCTATTCGCTGAATAGGCAATCTACACTTAATACCGTAATCCAGCTCAAATAGACTGAATAGCCTATTCTGAGCTGAATAGGCAATCTACACTTAATACCGTAATCCAGCTCAAATAGACTGAATAGCCTATTCTGAGCTGAATAGGCAATCTACACTTAATACCGTAATCCAGCTCAAATAGACTGAATAGCCTATTCTGAGCTGAATAGGCAATCTACACTCAATACCGTAATCCAGCTCAAAGAGACTGAATACCCTATACTGAGCTGAATAGGCAATCTACGCTTAATACCGTAATCCAGCTCAAATAGACTGAATAGCCTATTCTGAGCTGAATAGGCAATCTACACTTAATACCGTAATCCAGCTCAAATAGACTGAATAGCCTATTCTGAGCTGAATAGGCAATCTACACTTAATACCGTAATCCAGCTCAAATAGACTGAATAGCCTATTCTGAGCTGAATAGGCAATCTACACTTAATACCGTAATCCAGCTCAAATAGACTGAATAGCCTATTCTGAGCTGAATAGGCAATCTACACTTAATACCGTAATCCAGCTCAAATAGACTGAATAGCCTATTCTGAGCTGAATAGGCAATCTACACTTAATACCGTAATCCAGCTCAAAGAGACTGAATACGCAATCTACGCTTAATACCGTAATCCAGCTCAAATAGACTGAATAGCCTATTCTGAGCTGAATAGGCAATCTACACTTAATACCGTAATCCAGCTCAAATAGACTGAATAGCCTATTCTGAGCTGAATAGGCAATCTACACTTAATACCGTAATCCAGCTCAAATAGACTGAATAGCCTATTCTGAGCTGAATAGGCAATCTACACTTAATACCGTAATCCAGCTCAAATAGACTGAATAGCCTATTCTGAGCTGAATAGGCAATCTACACTTAATACCGTAATCCAGCTCAAATAGACTGAATAGCCTATTCTGAGCTGAATAGGCAATCTACACTTAATACCGTAATCCAGCTCAAATAGACTGAATAGCCTATTCTGAGCTGAATAGGCAATCTACACTTAATACCGTAATCCAGCTCAAATAGACTGAATAGCCTATTCTGAGCTGAATAGGCAATCTACACTTAATACCGTAATCCAGCTCAAATAGACTGAATAGCCTATTCTGAGCTGAATAGGCAATCTACACTTAATACCGTAATCCAGCTCAAATAGACTGAATAGCCTATTCTGAGCTGAATAGGCAATCTACACTTAATACCGTAATCCAGCTCAAATAGACTGAATAGCCATTCTGAGCTGAATAGGCAATCTACACTTAATACCGTAATCCAGCTCAAATAGACTGAATAGCCTATTCTGAGCTGAATACGCAATCTACACTTAATACCGTAATCCAGCTCAAATAGACTGAATAGCCTATTCTGAGCTGAATAGGCAATCTACACTTAATACCGTAATCCAGCTCAAAGAGACTGAATACGCAATCTACACTTAATACCGTAATCCAGCTCAAATAGACTGAATAGCCTATTCTGAGCTGAATAGGCAATCTACACTTAATACCGTAATCCAGCTCAAATAGACTGAATAGCCTATTCTGAGCTGAATAGGCAATCTACACTTAATACCGTAATCCAGCTCAAATAGACTGAATAGCCTATTCTGAGCTGAATAGGCAATCTACGCTTAATACCGTAATCCAGCTCAAATAGACTGAATAGCCTATTCTGAGCTGAATAGGCAATCTACACTTAATACCGTAATCCAGCTCAAATAGACTGAATAGCCTATTCTGAGCTGAATAGGCAATCTACACTTAATACCGTAATCCAGCTCAAAGAGACTGAATACGCAATCTACGCTTAATACCGTAATCCAGCTCAAATAGACTGAATAGCCTATTCTGAGCTGAATAGGCAATCTACACTTAATACCGTAATCCAGCTCAAATAGACTGAATAGCCTATTCTGAGCGAATAGGCAATCTACACTTAATACCGTAATCCAGCTCAAATAGACTGAATAGCCTATTCTGAGCTGAATAGGCAATCTACACTTAATACCGTAATCCAGCTCAAATAGACTGAATAGCCTATTCTGAGCTGAATAGGCAATCTACACTTAATACCGTAATCCAGCTCAAATAGACTGAATAGCCTATTCTGAGCTGAATAGGCAATCTACACTTAATACCGTAATCCAGCTCAAATAGACTGAATAGCCTATTCTGAGCTGAATAGGCAATCTACACTTAATACCGTAATCCAGCTCAAATAGACTGAATAGCCTATTCTGAGCCGAATAGGCAATCTACACTTAATACCGTAATCCAGCTCAAATAGACTGAATAGCCTATTCTGAGCTGAATAGGCAATCTACACTTAATACCGTAATCCAGCTCAAATAGACTGAATAGCCTATTCTGAGCTGAATAGGCAATCTACACTTAATACCGTAATCCAGCTCAAATAGACTGAATAGCCTATTCTGAGCTGAATAGGCAATCTACACTTAATACCGTAATCCAGCTCAAATAGACTGAATAGCCTATTCTGAGCTGAATAGGCAATCTACACTTAATACCGTAATCCAGCTCAAATAGACTGAATAGCCTATTCTGAGCTGAATACGCAATCTACACTTAATACCGTAATCCAGCTCAAATAGACTGAATAGCCTATTCTGAGCTGAATAGGCAATCTACACTTAATACCGTAATCCAGCTCAAAGAGACTGAATACGCAATCTACGCTTAATACCGTAATCCAGCTCAAATAGACTGAATAGCCTATTCTGAGCTGAATAGGCAATCTACACTTAATACCGTAATCCAGCTCAAATAGACTGAATAGCCTATTCTGAGCTGAATAGGCAATCTACACTTAATACCGTAATCCAGCTCAAATAGACTGAATAGCCTATTCTGAGCTGAATAGGCAATCTACACTTAATACCGTAATCCAGCTCAAATAGACTGAATAGCCTATTCTGAGCTGAATAGGCAATCTACACTTAATACCGTAATCCAGCTCAAATAGACTGAATAGCCTATTCTGAGCTGAATAGGCAATCTACACTTAATACCGTAATCCAGCTCAAATAGACTGAATAGCCTATTCTGAGCTGAATAGGCAATCTACACTTAATACCGTAATCCAGCTCAAAAGACTGAATAGCTGAATAGGCAATCTACACTTAATACCGTAATCCAGCTCAAATAGACTGAATAGCCTATTCTGAGCTGAATAGGCAATCTACACTTAATACCGTAATCCAGCTCAAATAGACTGAATAGCCTATTCTGAGCTGAATAGGCAATCTACACTTAATACCGTAATCCAGCTCAAATAGACTGAATAGCCTATTCTGAGCTGAATAGGCAATCTACACTTAATACCGTAATCCAGCTCAAATAGACTGAATAGCCTATTCTGAGCTGAATAGGCAATCTACACTTAATACCGTAATCCAGCTCAAATAGACTGAATAGCCTATTCTGAGCTGAATAGGCAATCTACACTTAATACCGTAATCCAGCTCAAATAGACTGAATAGCCTACGAGCTGAGCAATCTACGCTTAATACCGTAATCCAGCTCAAATAGACTGAATAGCCTATTCTGAGCTGAATAGGCAATCTACACTTAATACCGTAATCCAGCTCAAATAGACTGAATAGCCCATCCTGAGCTGAATAGGCAATCTACACTTAATACCGTAATCCAGCTCAAATAGACTGAATAGCCTATTCTGAGCTGAATAGGCAATCTACACTTAATACCGTAATCCAGCTCAAAGAGACTGAATACACAATCTACGCTTAATACCGTAATCCAGCTCAAATAGACTGAATAGCCTATTCTGAGCTGAATAGGCAATCTACACTTAATACCGTAATCCAGCTCAAATAGACTGAATAGCCTATTCCGGGGAACAGGCAATCTACGCTTAATACCGTAATCCAGCTCAAATAGACTGAATAGCCTATTCTGAGCTGAATAGGCAATCTACACTTAATACCGTAATCCAGCTCAAATAGACTGAATAGCCTATTCTGAGCTGAATAGGCAATCTACACTTAATACCGTAATCCAGCTCAAATAGACTGAATAGCCTATTCTGAGCTGAATAGGCAATCTACACTTAATACCGTAATCCAGCTCAAATAGACTGAATAGCCTATTCTGAGCTGAATAGGCAATCTACACTTAATACCGTAATCCAGCTCAAATAGACTGAATAGCCTATTCTGAGCTGAATAGGCAATCTACACTTAATACCGTAATCCAGCTCAAATAGACTGAATAGCCTATTCTGAGCTGAATAGGCAATCTACACTTAATACCGTAATCCAGCTCAAATAGACTGAATAGCCTATTCTGAGCTGAATAGGCAATCTACACTTAATACCGTAATCCAGCTCAAATAGACTGAATAGCCTATCCTGAGCTGAATAGGCAATCTACACTTAATACCGTAATCCAGCTCAAATAGACTGAATAGCCTATTCTGAGCTGAATAGGCAATCTACACTTAATACCGTAATCCAGCTCAAAGAGACTGAATACGCAATCTACGCTTAATACCGTAATCCAGCTCAAATAGACTGAATAGCCTATTCTGAGCTGAATAGGCAATCTACACTTAATACCGTAATCCAGCTCAAATAGACTGAATAGCCTATTCTGAGCTGAATAGGCAATCTACACTTAATACCGTAATCCAGCTCAAATAGACTGAATACCTATTCTGAGCTGAATACGCAATCTACACTTAATACCGTAATCCAGCTCAAATAGACTGAATAGCCCATTCTGAGCTGAATAGGCAATCTACACTTAATACCGTAATCCAGCTCAAATAGACTGAATAGCCTATTCTGAGCTGAATAGGCAATCTACGCTTAATACCGTAATCCAGCTCAAATAGACTGAATAGCCTATTCTGAGCTGAATAGGCAATCTACACTTAATACCGTAATCCAGCTCAAATAGACTGAATAGCCTATTCTGAGCTGAATAGGCAATCTACACTTAATACCGTAATCCAGCTCAAATAGACTGAATAGCCATTCTGAGCTGAATAGGCAATCTACGCTTAATACCGTAATCCAGCTCAAATAGACTGAATAGCCTATTCTGAGCTGAATAGGCAATCTACACTTAATACCGTAATCCAGCTCAAATAGACTGAATAGCCTATTCTGAGCTGAATAGGCAATCTACACTTAATACCGTAATCCAGCTCAAATAGACTGAATAGCCTATTCTGAGCTGAATAGGCAATCTACACTTAATACCGTAATCCAGCTCAAATAGACTGAATAGCCTATTCTGAGCTGAATAGGCAATCTACACTTAATACCGTAATCCAGCTCAAATAGACTGAATAGCCTATTCTGAGCTGAATAGGCAATCTACACTTAATACCGTAATCCAGCTCAAATAGACTGAATAGCCTATTCTGAGCTGAATAGGCAATCTACACTTAATACCGTAATCCAGCTCAAATAGACTGAATAGCTTACAATCTACGCTTAATACCGTAATCCAGCTCAAATAGACTGAATAGCCTATTCTGAGCTGAATAGGCAATCTACACTTAATACCGTAATCCAGCTCAAATAGACTGAATAGCCTATTCTGAGCTGAATAGGCAATCTACACTTAATACCGTAATCCAGCTCAAATAGACTGAATAGCCTATTCTGAGCTGAATAGGCAATCTACACTTAATACCGTAATCCAGCTCAAATAGACTGAATAGCCTATTCTGAGCTGAATAGGCAATCTACACTTAATACCGTAATCCAGCTCAAAGAGACTGAATACGCAATCTACACTTAATACCGTAATCCAGCTCAAATAGACTGAATAGCCTATTCTGAGCTGAATAGGCAATCTACACTTAATACCGTAATCCAGCTCAAATAGACTGAATAGCCTATTCTGAGCTGAATAGGCAATCTACACTTAATACCGTAATCCAGCTCAAATAGACTGAATAGCCTATTCTGAGCTGAATAGGCAATCTACACTTAATACCGTAATCCAGCTCAAATAGACTGAATAGCCTATTCTGAGCTGAATAGGCAATCTACACTTAATACCGTAATCCAGCTCAAATAGACTGAATAGCCTATTCTGAGCTGAATAGGCAATCTACACTTAATACCGTAATCCAGCTCAAATAGACTGAATAGCTATTCTGAGCTGAATAGGCAATCTACGCTTAATACCGTAATCCAGCTCAAATAGACTGAATAGCCTATTCTGAGCTGAATAGGCAATCTACACTTAATACCGTAATCCAGCTCAAATAGACTGAATAGCCTATTCTGAGCTGAATAGGCAATCTACACTTAATACCGTAATCCAGCTCAAATAGACTGAATAGCCTATTCTGAGCTGAATAGGCAATCTACACTTAATACCGTAATCCAGCTCAAAGAGACTGAATACGCAATCTACGCTTAATACCGTAATCCAGCTCAAATAGACTGAATAGCCTATTCTGAGCTGAATAGGCAATCTACACTTAATACCGTAATCCAGCTCAAATAGACTGAATAGCCTATTCTGAGCTGAATAGGCAATCTACACTTAATACCGTAATCCAGCTCAAATAGACTGAATAGCCTATTCTGAGCTGAATAGGCAATCTACACTTAATACCGTAATCCAGCTCAAAGAGACTGAATACGCAATCTACGCTTAATACCGTAATCCAGCTCAAATAGACTGAATAGCCTATTCTGAGCTGAATAGGCAATCTACACTTAATACCGTAATCCAGCTCAAATAGACTGAATAGCCTATTCTGAGCTGAATAGGCAATCTACACTTAATACCGTAATCCAGCTCAAATAGACTGAATAGCCTAATCTGAGCTGAATAGGCAATCTACACTTAATACCGTAATCCAGCTCAAATAGACTGAATAGCCTATTCTGAGCTGAATAAGCAATCTACGCTTAATACCGTAATCCAGCTCAAATAGACTGAATAGCCTATTCTGAGCTGAATAGGCAATCTACACTTAATACCGTAATCCAGCTCAAATAGACTGAATAGCCTATTCTGAGCTGAATAGGCAATCTACACTTAATACCGTAATCCAGCTCAAAGAGACTGAATACGCAATCTACGCTTAATACCGTAATCCAGCTCAAATAGACTGAATAGCCTATTCTGAGCTGAATAGGCAATCTACACTTAATACCGTAATCCAGCTCAAATAGACTGAATAGCCTATTCTGAGCTGAATAGGCAATCTACACTTAATACCGTAATCCAGCTCAAATAGACTGAATAGCCTATTCTGAGCTGAATAGGCAATCTACACTTAATACCGTAATCCAGCTCAAATAGACTGAATAGCCTATTCTGAGCTGAATAGGCAATCTACACTTAATACCGTAATCCAGCTCAAATAGACTGAATAGCCTATTCTGAGCTGAATAGGCAATCTACACTTAATACCGTAATCCAGCTCAAATAGACTGAATAGCCTATTCTGAGCTGAATAGGCAATCTACACTTAATACCGTAATCCAGCTCAAATAGACTGAATAGCCTATTCTGAGCTGAATAGGCAATCTACACTTAATACCGTAATCCAGCTCAAAGAGACTGAATACGCAATCTACGCTTAATACCGTAATCCAGCTCAAATAGACTGAATAGCCTATTCTGAGCTGAATAGGCAATCTACACTTAATACCGTAATCCAGCTCAAATAGACTGAATAGCCTATTCTGAGCTGAATAGGCAATCTACACTTAATACCGTAATCCAGCTCAAATAGACTGAATAGCCTATTCTGAGCTGAATAGGCAATCTACACTTAATACCGTAATCCAGCTCAAATAGACTGAATAGCCTATTCTGAGCTGAATAGGCAATCTACACTTAATACCGTAATCCAGCTCAAATAGACTGAATAGCCTATTCTGAGCTGAATAGGCAATCTACACTTAATACCGTAATCCAGCTCAAATAGACTGAATAGCCTATTCTGAGCTGAATAGGCAATCTACACTTAATACCGTAATCCAGCTCAAAGAGACTGAATAGCGCAATCTACGCTTAATACCGTAATCCAGCTCAAATAGACTGAATAGCCTATTCTGAGCTGAATAGGCAATCTACACTTAATACCGTAATCCAGCTCAAATAGACTGAATAGCCTATTCTGAGCTGAATAGGCAATCTACACTTAATACCGTAATCCAGCTCAAATAGACTGAATAGCCTATTCTGAGCTGAATAGGCAATCTACACTTAATACCGTAATCCAGCTCAAATAGACTGAATAGCCTATTCTGAGCTGAATAGGCAATCTACACTTAATACCGTAATCCAGCTCAAATAGACTGAATAGCCTATTCTGAGCTGAATAGGCAATCTACACTTAATACCGTAATCCAGCTCAAATAGACTGAATAGCCTATTCTGAGCTGAATAGGCAATCTACACTTAATACCGTAATCCAGCTCAAATAGACTGAATAGCCTATTCTGAGCTGAATAGGCAATCTACACTTAATACCGTAATCCAGCTCAAATAGACTGAATAGCATATTCTGAGCTGAATACGCAATCTACACTTAATACCGTAATCCAGCTCAAATAGACTGAATAGCCTATTCTGAGCTGAATAGGCAATCTACACTTAATACCGTAATCCAGCTCAAATAGACTGAATAGCCTATTCTGAGCTGAATAGGCAATCTACACTTAATACCGTAATCCAGCTCAAATAGACTGAATAGCCTATTCTGAGCTGAATAGGCAATCTACACTTAATACCGTAATCCAGCTCAAATAGACTGAATAGCCTATTCTGGGCTGAATAGGCAATCTACACTTAATACCGTAATCCAGCTCAAATAGACTGAATAGCCTATTCTGAGCTGAATAGGCAATCTACACTTAATACCGTAATCCAGCTCAAATAGACTGAATAGCCTATTCTGAGCTGAATAGGCAATCTACACTTAATACCGTAATCCAGCTCAAATAGACTGAATAGCCTATTCTGAGCTGAATAGGCAATCTACACTTAATACCGTAATCCAGCTCAAATAGACTGAATAGCCTATTCTGAGCTGAATAGGCAATCTACACTTAATACCGTAATCCAGCTCAAATAGACTGAATAGCCATCGAGCTGAATAGGCAATCTACGCTTAATACCGTAATCCAGCTCAAATAGACTGAATAGCCTATTCTGAGCTGAATAGGCAATCTACACTTAATACCGTAATCCAGCTCAAATAGACTGAATAGCCTATTCTGAGCTGAATAGGCAATCTACACTTAATACCGTAATCCAGCTCAAATAGACTGAATAGCCTACTGAGCTGAATAGGCAATCTACACTTAATACCGTAATCCAGCTCAAATAGACTGAATAGCCTATTCTGAGCTGAATAGGCAATCTACACTTAATACCGTAATCCAGCTCAAATAGACTGAATAGCCTATTCTGAGCTGAATAGGCAATCTACACTTAATACCGTAATCCAGCTCAAATAGACTGAATAGCCTATTCTGAGCTGAATAGGCAATCTACACTTAATACCGTAATCCAGCTCAAATAGACTGAATAGCCTATTCTGAGCTGAATAGGCAATCTACACTTAATACCGTAATCCAGCTCAAATAGACTGAATAGCCTATTCTGAGCTGAATAGGCAATCTACGCTTAATACCGTAATCCAGCTCAAATAGACTGAATAGCCTATTCTGAGCTGAATAGGCAATCTACACTTAATACCGTAATCCAGCTCAAATAGACTGAATAGCCTATTCTGAGCTGAATAGGCAATCTACACTTAATACCGTAATCCAGCTCAAAGAGACTGAATACGCAATCTACGCTTAATACCGTAATCCAGCTCAAATAGACTGAATAGCCTATTCTGAGCTGAATAGGCAATCTACACTTAATACCGTAATCCAGCTCAAATAGACTGAATAGCCTATTCTGAGCTGAATAGGCAATCTACACTTAATACCGTAATCCAGCTCAAATAGACTGAATAGCCTATTCTGAGCTGAATAGGCAATCTACACTTAATACCGTAATCCAGCTCAAAGAGACTGAATACGCAATCTACACTTAATACCGTAATCCAGCTCAAATAGACTGAATAGCCTATTCTGAGCTGAATAGGCAATCTACACTTAATACCGTAATCCAGCTCAAATAGACTGAATAGCCTATTCTGAGCTGAATAGGCAATCTACACTTAATACCGTAATCCAGCTCAAATAGACTGAATAGCCTATTCTGGCTGAATAGGCAATCTACACTTAATACCGTAATCCAGCTCAAATAGACTGAATAGCCTATTCTGAGCTGAATAGGCAATCTACACTTAATACCGTAATCCAGCTCAAATAGACTGAATAGCCTATTCTGAGCTGAATAGGCAATCTACACTTAATACCGTAATCCAGCTCAAAGAGACTGAATACGCAATCTACGCTTAATACCGTAATCCAGCTCAAATAGACTGAATAGCCTATTCTGAGCTGAATAGGCAATCTACACTTAATACCGTAATCCAGCTCAAATAGACTGAATAGCCATTCTGAGCTGAATAGGCAATCTACACTTAATACCGTAATCCAGCTCAAATAGACTGAATAGCCTATTCTGAGCTGAATAGGCAATCTTCGGAATAGGCACTCCCGCATGCCCAGCCTATTGAGCTGGACATGGTATCTATGCAATTATTACCAGCTCGTAAACAGACTACTCTTCAAAATGCTTTATTTGAGCGGGATTACGGCATTAAGTAGATTATTTATTCAAGCCTGGGGCAAAACGCTATTCAGCTTCCAGGTTTGGACGCCGGACCATGGTATTAGAGCGTAGATTGGTGTATTCAAATCTCTTTGAGCTGGGATTACGGTCATGTGCGGTAGATTGCCTATTCAGCCCTGTGAACAGGCTATTCGAGCCTATTTGAGCTGATTGATTAAAAAGCTTAAACGTAGATTAAAGTATTCATTCCCATTTAAGCTGGATTACGGTATTATGCAGGGGGATACTATTCAGCCTCTCAGAACAGGTATGGTCTGGGCCTATTTGAGCTGGACATGGTATTAAGTGTAGAGTGTTTATTCAGCTCAGAATAAATATTCAGTCTACTGGAAAGTTTCTTGACATGGCATATGCAGATTGCCTATTCAGCCTGGGTAGTCAATAGCGCCATTCAGCCCATTCTGGGAGCTGGATCATGGCAGCAAGGGCAGATTGCATCCAGCCCTTGACTGACTTCGTGCATTAAGTGTGATTATGGGGTTTATCTGGAGGGCCTAGCTGGTGCCAAATGGGTCTGGGGGCTATTCGAGCGATTGTTGGGGTATTAAAGCGTGGTAGAGTGCCTATTCGGCGCAGAATAGGCTATTCGGGCTCATTTGAGCCGTGGATTACGGCACAAGCCGCAGACGCAACGGCTCCAGTCTATTTTGAGCCGGATTACGGGTTGAATAGGGAGTGCTTATTCAGCCTGGGGAACAGGCTTATTCCAAATGGTCGGAGCTGGGATTACGGTGCATCAAGGTGGTAGATTATAGCCTATTCAGTTCAGAATAGGCCATTCAGCCCATTCTGGAGCTGCCGATTACGGGGTATTAAGTCGTAGAGTGCCTATTCCAGCCTGCCAGAACAGGGCCATTCAGACCCAGCTTCGGAGCTGGATTACGGCGATTAAGTGCAGATTGCCTATCCAGCCCAGAACAGGCCATTCAGCCTGGTCTGGAGCTGGGATTACGGTATTAAGCGTAGATTGCGTACTCAGTCCCTTTGAGCCGGGATTACAGTATTAAGTGTAGATCTATTCAGCCATGTGAAGGCTCATTCAGTCTATTCGGAGCGGGATTACGGTATGGGCGGTAGAGTGCATTCTATTCAGCCTCAAAATAGGCTATTCAGTCTATTCGGAGCTGGATTACGGTATTAAGCTGTAGATTGCTAGGGTATTCAGTCTATTTTGAGCGGGATTACTATCAAGTGTAGAGTGCCTATTCAGCTCTAGAATAGGTTATTCAGTCTATTTGAGAGCTTGGATTACTGGTATCAAGTGTAGATTGCCTATTCAGTTCAGAATAGGCTATTCAGTCTATTTGAGCTGATTACGGTATTAAGTGTAATATTGTTCAGCTCAGAATAGGCTATTCAGTCTATTTGAGCTGATATAACGGTATTAAGTGTAGATACCTCATTCAGCTCAGAATAGGCCTATTCAGTCTATCTGAGCTGGATTACGGTATTAAGTGTAGATTATGTATTCAGCTTGAGAATAAGCTATTCAGGCCATTTGAGCTGGATAACGGTATTAAATGTAGATTATTTATTCAGCTCAGAATAGAAGCTATTCAGCTCATTTGAGCTGATTACGGTACAAGTGTAGATTACGCAGGTCAGTCTATTTGAGCTGGGATTACGGCAATCAAGTGTAGAGTTGCCTCATTCAGCCAGAATTTAGGCTATTCAGCTCATTTGGAGCTGGATTACGGACATTCTGCAGATTGCGTATTCAGTCTCTATTTGAGCTGATTACGGTACTAAGTGTAGAGTGCCTATTCAGCTCAGAATAGGCTATTCAGTCTATTTTATGAAGGGATTACGGCATCAAGTGTAGATTGCCTATTCAGTTCAGGATAGGCTATTCAGTCTATTTGAGCTGGATTACGGTATTGGAAGTGTAGATTGGCCTATTCAGCCCGGAACAGGCTATTCAGTCTATTTGAGCCTGATTACAGGTATTAAGTTGTAATTGCCTATTCAGCTCAGAATAGACTACTATTCAGTCTATTTGAGCTTGGATTACGGTATTAAGTGCAGGATCGTCTCATTCAGCCCGGTGAAATAGGCTATTCAGTCTATTTGGGCTGTTTCGATTCGGTATTAAGTGTGAGAGTGCCTATTCAGATAATAGGCTATTCAGTCTATTTGGAGCTGGATTACGGTTTAATTGTGTAGATTGCCTATTCAGCTCAGAATAGGCCAACTCAGTCTATTTGAGCTGGGATTACGGTATTAGGTGTAGAGTGCCTATTCAGCCCAGAATAGGCTATTCAGTCTATTTGAGCTGGACTACGGTACTAAGTGTAGATTGCGTATTCAGCCCTTTAGCAGCTGGGATTACGGTATTAAGTGTAGATTAAGCCTATTCAGCCCAGAATAGGCTATTCGGAGTCTATTTGAGCTGGATTACGGTATTAAGCGTAGATTGCGTATTCAGCTCCATTTAAGCTGGATTTCATTAAGTGTAGAGTGTTTATTCAGCCTTTCAGAATGAGGTTATTCACCAGTCTATTCGAGCGGATTAAGGTATTAAGTGTAGATTGTCTATTCAGCCTGTAATGAGGCTATTCAGGCCCTATTTGGAGCTGGATTACGGTATCAAGTGTAGATTGTTTATTCAGCTCAGAATAGGCTATTCAGTCTATTTGAGCTTTTCGATTACGGTATTAAGTGTAGATTGTCATTCAGCCTGTAGAACAGCTTAGTTCAGCTGGCCTCTGGAGCTGGATTACGGTATTAAAATGTAGATTGCCCATATTCCCTCAGAATAGGCTATTCAGTCTATTTGAGCCTGGATTACGGTATATTGGTCGATTGCGTATTCAGCCTCTTTGAGCTGGATTACAGTATTAAGTGTAGAGATTGCCTATTCAGCTCAGAATAGGCTATTCAGTTCATTTGAGCTGGGGGGATTACGGTATTAAGTGTAGATTACCTATACAAAAGGGGCCCAGAATAGGCTATTCAGTCTATTTGAGCTGATTACGGTATAAGCGTAGGATTGCGCATCTAAACAGTCTATTTGAGCGGATTACGGGTATTAAGTGTAGAGTAGTTTATTCAGCTCTAGAATAGGCTATTCAGTCTATTTGAGCTGGATTACGGCAGGTATCAAGTGTAGATTGCCTATTCAGTTCAGAATAGGCTATCCAGTCTATTCGAGCATGATTGCGGCTATTAAGTGTAGATTGCTTATTCAGCTCTCCAGAATAGGCTATTCAGTCTATTTGGAGCGGATTACGGCATTTAAGTGTAGATTGTTTATTCAGCTCAGAATAGGCTATTCAGTCTATTTGAGCTGGATTACGGCATAAGCGTAGATTGCCTATTCGGCCTCTATTGGAGCTGGGATTTCACGGTATTAAGTGTAGATTGCCTATTCAGCCTGCTCAGAATAGGCTATTCAGCTCTATTCTTGAGCTGGATTACGGTATTAAGTGTAGAGTGCCTATTCAGCTCAGAACTAGGCTATTCAGCCCTATTTGAGCCCGATTACGGTATTAAGCGTAGATTGCTAATCACCTTATAATGGCTATTCAGTCTATTTGGAGCTGGATTACGGTATTAAGTGCAGAGTGCTTATTCAGCCTGTGGAATAGGCTATTCAGTCCATTTGAGCTGGATTACGGTGTATTAAGTGTAGATTATGCCTGCTCATTCAGCCCTGTGTAAACAGGCTATTCAGTCTATTTTGAGCTGGATTACGGCACATTAGGTGTAGATGCCTATTCAGCTCGTAGAATAGGCTATTCAATCTATTCGAGCCGCGTGGGGATTACGGCATATTAGGTAGATTGCCCTCATTCAGCTCCCCCCCCCCCCCCCCCCCCCCCCCCCCCCCCCCCCCCCCCCCCCCCCCCCCCCCCCCCCCCCCCCCCCCCCCCCCCCCCCCCCCCCCCCAAAAAAAAAAAAAAAAAAAAAAAAAAAAAAAAAAAAACACACAAGAATAAGCTATTCAGTCTATTTTCGAGTTCCTGTATTACGGTATTAAGCGTAGATTGCTTATGTATTCAGTCTCTTTGAGCTGGATTACAGTATTAAGTGTACATTGTCAATTCAAAGTTTCCTGTAGGAATAGGTGAAGCTATTCAGTCTATTCATTTTTTCGGGATTACGGTATTAAGTGTACAGGTTTTATTCAGCTCAGAATAGCCTATTCAGCTCGATTTGGAGCTGTATTACGGTATTAAGCAGTAGATTATGTATTCAGTCTCTTTGAGCGGATTGACAAAAAGGATTCATCCAAAAGCATTCATCTATTTGAGCTGCTTCTTTCATCTTTTCGGATTACGGCATTAAGTGCGTAGAGTTGCCAATTCAGCTCCTGAATAGGCCTATTCAGTCTGTTTCAGCTCGATTACGGCAGTATCAAGCGTAGATATTGTCTATTCAGTTCAGAACAGGCTATTCCAGTCTATTTGAGCTGGGATTACGGTATTAAGTGTAGAGTTGCCTATTCAGCTTAGAATAGGCTATTCAGCCCATTTGAGCTGGATTACGGTATTATTGTAGATTGCCTATTCAGCTCAGAATAGGCTATTCGGAGCCCATTCGAGCCGGGATTACAGCATTAAGTGTATATTGCCTATTCAGCTGAGAATAAGCTCCTCCAGTACAAGCCCGAGCTGATAACGGTATTAATCAGATTTATTCAAAGCTCGAATAGTCATTCAGCTTTATTCGTGAGCGGATCACGGTATTAAGTGTAGATTACTTCATTCAGCTCAGAATAGGTTGCTATTCAGTCAATTCTGTTCCAGCTGGACTACGGCATTAAGGCAGATTATGTATCCAAAGCCCCCTTCTGAGCTCGGATTTCCGCAGTATTAAGTGTAGATTGTCATTTCCAGCTCAGAACAAGCTATTCAGCCTATTCGAGCTTTTCGGATTACGGCATTAAGTGTAGATTGCCTCATTCAGCCTCAGAATAGGCCGTCCAGCTCTATTTTGAGCTGGATTACGGTATTGCTGTAGATTGTTGGTTCATTCCCTGGGGAACAGGCATCCCTCTTTTTGAGCTGGATTTCGGGTATTAAGTGTAGATTGCTCATATTCAGCTCAGAATAGGCTGCTATTCAAAGTCTATTTGAGCTGGATTGCAAAGGTATTAGGTGTAGATTTCCTATTCAGCACAAGAAGAACAGCCATTCAGTCTTATTTAGAGCTTAATACGATATTAAGGTAG
>CAUEEP010000824.1:0-26028 GCA_958450365.1 Mesorhabditis belari
GCTGCATTAAGCTGCATCAAAATGCCAAAAACATTTAAAAGTGAATTATTTTCGTACTCGTACTTATTGGAATTCTCCTGTAAAAAAAATCGATGTGGTCCCCCCTATGAATTTTTCAAAAACAATTTCTAAATTCTTTAAAAACTACGTTTCCAGGTTCTTTCCAATATCGGGAGCTGTGGTCCGATTATCGGGGAGCGGAAGGAAAATCGGGGGAGTACCTTTGGCAGCGCCAAGCATATGTCCTATTTAAAATTGTGACGAATGGGAGCTGCTTGTTGCAAAAAGTTATCGACTCGAATTCCTCTAATGCTTTGGCGACCTTCGCCGTGCGTAAGTGTCACATACCCAGCAAATAGATCTTTTCCCTTTGAGTTGATTCTATCATCTGCCACAGTTTCAAATCCACGACTGGATGACTCCTTTGCGACGAAATACCGATTGCCGCCCACTTTGAACGCACAAATATCGAGAAGCGTACGGCTGTGTTAAAGTTTTTTAAAACGGTGTTGCAGTTAAAATACAGTCCTGAAATGCATTTTCTTGAGGGGGCACCTGCTCCCCGATTCTTCCTTTCGCCCCCCGGATAATCTTCCTTGCTTCCATATTGGAAAAGTACCATTTCCACCTAACACGCCAAGGCCAAACTACTCGATCTGACCTATATCTACAATCCTCCATTAGGTTGATGCAAAGTCTTTTTCTCTTTTCGTCTGCCGTTTCAAGCCAACAAATGCACCAATTAAACTACGGTTGATTTCATTAGAAAAACCAATTATTTTTCTGCAAAATAACATTAAAACGGGTTTAAAAATATTTTATGCCTGGATTTTCTTGAGAGTATGAAGTCGGGGTAGTCAAAAAGGGCTAACTCGATGATGCGGGTTTAGACACCTTAGCTAAAGAAAACCTATCTTCGTGTCAATAGATAAAAAGATAGAGAAAAAAAAGTTTGATATTTCGCCAAAATTTCAGAGAAATTCATTCAGCCAATTTTCCGTAGAGTTTTTATAGATTTTTACGAAAAGGCGTTTTCACTCTCGAATTTGCTTGAAAGTGGAACCGAAATTGATTTAAAAAGATGGAAATTGAACAAAAAACACTTTTTTATAGAGCAAACTATAGATTAATTGGTGAATTTGTTACTTTTTAACAGAAGTACGAAAAAACGAAAAAGACTTTTGCATCAACCTAATAATAAAATGTTCGAAAAAAAGTCGATATTTTGAGGGGTCAGAGGGGGCTCTTCTAATAGAGTTTTTTACGGTATGTTAGACGATTAGATAAAACAGTGACCGGAGTTTTATCCAGAACATTATAGGTTATTTAATGTGTAGTTGGGGTGCTTATCAGATGAAAGTTTGTTTAGAACGATCTTTCGAGAAAAATATATTGATGCGCCCCGAAACAACTAAAATATAGAAATTTTTAAACTTAGTAAAGACCTAGTAGAGGTTAAACTTTTTGTCATAGGTGCGAAAGAACATCAATGGAGTCGAAACATGGAGTCCCGGTAAAAGCGGATCGATATCACGAACGCCAGGAACTTTGATCGCTGAAGTGCTAACCAAGAAGACATTCAGAAGATCCCTTTTTCCGATGTCAGGCTACCGCCAGTTTTAACTCTAAAGCAATCGTTCAAGGTTGGCGTTAAATAACGTTCTTGTCTTTTAGTTTTTTTCAGCATCTAGAATTTTTATATTTAAGGTCGGTGATGAAGTTGAGGCCCCACTTCGTGACAAAATGTGGAATACTAACCAGTGGGAGTGGGATAAATAGGACCACTCAGCCCATTAGCGGGCCTTTAAAAAAAAGCTCTGGCAAGCTAGTAGTAACTAATTACTATTTCAAGAGTTGTTGTTCTGGGTAAATACAAGGCGTAGAATCCAAATTCTGACATCAGACCTTGTGGAAACAAAGGTTTACATAGTCAGACCAGCCTTTTCAAATTTGATTCACCCGATCTTTATCCAGACTGGCTCCACAAGCTCTGCGTCAAAATTTAGGTTCTACGCCCTAAAATTACCCAGAAAAACAACTCTTGGAATGGAAATTGGTTACTATTAGCTTTTCCAGAGCTTTCGTAGCTAGTGGACCAAATGCGCAAAAGAGGTCCTTTTGTCCTGCTCTCTAATCAACTGGATCACTAACTCCTTTAATTTTGATTTTAGATCAGGAATAATGAAGCTAGTCTCTTTACTTTGGTTTTGTTTGTTGTGTTGGTTATGAGTCTTTTAAACATTTTTCACCATATTTTTTCTTTCGATCACAGACTTGATTTTTGAAAAACTTTACAAAAATTTTTTCCTGGTTTTATGTATTCGGGAGCCGGGAATACATGTGCTTCGAAAAGCAGTTCAACCTGTGCGAGGCGGAGACTCGTGAAGCCTGCATGGGCTACGATGGATCCGCGGATGTTTGGACGGTTCTTTTTGTGTTAGGCGCAGCAATAAAAATGTTTTGTTTAGCTTGGAGTCGGCAATCCTCCGGATGATCTCTTTCTTTCCTAATCAGCAATGGCAGCGCCTTCAACCCGATTTTGCTTACACAATGTATCAAGAGCGAATGCCCTTTAAATGGATTATTGCTGATTTGACGGTAAGTTAGCTATTGTTGTTGAAAAATAATTCAACTGTTTCAAATTCAACGCAATTGCGAGTTCGTATGCGAAAAGCAGCAAGCGGGCCGATCTTTGTCAATGGCTTTCAGAGAAGGTTAGATTTCCGACGAATGGGGAAAAAATCAGGAAATTTGGGTGTTCACCATTAAAGCTGCAAAACGCTCTACACTGCCCAACTTCTTGCCTCAAAACGTTGAGGAAATTTTGCAGTGCCGTAAGTTCTCTTTGCAACACGCACAGTGCTCCAAGTTTAGACCGTCAAAACAAGACAGCAAATATCTCTACGATCGATTCATCTGTATTCTTGACTGGCCAAACCGAGATCGTTCAGAGACAAATCGGCCTAACTACGATTGCCCTGAATCAGTGAATTAGTTTTTGTGGTTGTAACCATTGACTTAGAAAGACATCCCCGCGGAATTTTATTGGGATGATTGTGGAACATGGAAGTTAATCGAGAAGGCTATCTTCGAGTATCAAGGAAGGGTATGGTGTTAATGGGGTGATTAGACATTTGTTTTATTTCATTTACAGATTCACCGAGTAAAACCAAGCACTGACGCCATGCTAAGCACTTCCGTGATGAAAGATCAAGTCTGCCGATCAAATCTACAACACGAGGAGCTTGCTACACGACGTTACTCAGTGAGCATTAGATTTTGTGACTGATCCAATTTTTTAGAGAAGGTCTCAATTCGGAAAACGAAACCCTCAAAGCAAGTGTAGCTGCCGTGCGGTGTGAGATGTCAGTTCTTATTTCACTGCACAATCAAGAGTGAGTTTTGAATTGTGGGGTTTTAAAATTTAAAATTAGGCTAAGCGGCTTACGAGCTACATGTGCGCAACGTGAAGAAGAAAACGTCAACTTCAAGAAAACCAACGACAAGCTGACTGCGCTTTCGCTTACGCCGCAACAACCTGCCAAGTCCGCGACTACCATCGAACAAATGGAGCATCTTTGCGAGGAGAATCAGCGACTGTTGGAGGAGCCGAGGTTTAGTTTAGTTGCATGATTAGAGGAATTTTCAACCAGTTTTTATCTATCTTCCGTAATTCTGTGATTTTAGGAGCTTCGATCGAGGAACCACGCACTCATGACCTATGTATATGACTTGGAGGCTAAAATGAAGACTCAACATTCAGCACCTCACGATACCACAAAACATCCTGAATCATTAAAGGTTTAAAGATTATCTGTTCTGCTCATTGTAAAGTTTAAGATGCTCGTTGATTGGACAGTGGTCAAGAATTCGAGTGTTGTTGCTAACAGGTTCCAGTTGAAGACGCCGATTGTGGGGATTTAGAGGAGGAGACTTTCCAAGAATTTGGTTCCATCACTTTCTTGAACCAAACTTTTTGTTTAGGCTACGAATTTGGAAAAGATTGAAAGCAGCTGGGAAAGCCGAGTGGATAAATGCGAAGCAACGATCACTCGATTCGAGAAGAAGATCGCTCAAAAGGTATGGTACAAATAAACAATAAACAACTCATCAAAACTGTCATTTAGAACACTCTCATCGATGTAGATTGAACCATCTACCGTTCATCGCCCGATCTCGATGTTTTACGCCTTTGTAATTTTTTGTCATCGCGTCTGGATGAGTGTTTCTGCAAAATCGCTTGTAATGGATAATTTTTGTATGTATTTTTTCGCAACTGTCTGTGATTAATTTTTGGGAGATGTAATGTAATAAAGGGTATTGTTTGTATAAAAGGAAAAGAAAGTACCAGAAGGTGGTTAAATCATTAAAAATGATTTTAAGTCTCGGCTGAGAGGGAGGAGCTCTATGTGGATTTAGTGCTGGCTCTGTCTAAATGATACTAGTCGAAAGGTGTCTTGTGCTTTGCGTTTCCTTAAACTATTCAGCACCCAAGCAAAGGTTCGTAGTTTTGAGTATCTTCAAATCAGCGATGCTTAAAGTAGTCAGTGGTGGTGGCACAAAAATTATTTGCTCAAATTGTTTTAAACATTCTGAAAATATTCGTCCAGCGTTGTTAACTACCTCAGTATAAGAAATTCGCGTAGATTTCAATAGAGTGCAGTTGTTCAGCGGCAATATTTTGCCAGAATAATTTTATCAATCACTGAAATCTCACATCAAAACACAAAAGAATCTAGAAAAAACGAAAAGCCAAATAAAATGAAGTCTGCGGGGAATTTAAATCTTAAAGCTAACAACGGGAAATGTAGATATTTCTGTACACCCAGTCAACAAGTTAAAAACAAGCAAATAGATTTAGAAAACGGTCGATACGGTCGAGGACGATGCATTCGCTCGAATGGATATCAGATTCGTTCGATTTGATATCGGATTGGATCAGTATTACGGAATTGCTCAGCATTCCCATTTTCAAAAGGATTCAGGAAACAATGCAACACAAGTTTCAGAAAGAAATAAAAACGGTTTAGGGTAGGGAAGTACACTAATATGTTTCCGATTACGATTTGATAATCAGAGGAGGCAAGCAGTACCCGATTTCATGCAAATCCCCGTCTGAAATGATTCTCGGATATGAGGGTTATTGTAAAGAGATTTACCCAATGTTGAAGAACAATCTTTCCAGAAACCGCAATGTGAGGCCTGCAAATTAGGTGCTCTTTAACCAAAAGAGCTTTGTTTTGAATGCTTGGATTTACATGAATGCAGTTGGCTTTACCAAGCTGTTGGAATGCAGCTGGCTTTGCCAATGCTGAGCTCAATGAATCCGAAAATTATAATTAATAAAGTTTTTTTAAAAAGTTTATTGAGTTCTTTCTCGCGTTTAATCAATAACAGCTCAATGCTTAGCATAGATTTTTGACACAAAATCAAGAGCTCACTTGAAATTGGCTTTACAAAATCTTTGGTATTTTACGCTAATTCACTCTCAATGGTAGCACGAGCGTCAGAACATTAACCTTGTCAGTTTATAAGTTTATAAACTCTCATAAAAACATTATATAAAAGAGACACGACGGGTTTTTTTTTGATTTAAACATAGGCGAAGATGAGACTCAGTTTGTATTGTTTCCTTCTCTGTGTCTGGAACTGTGATGAAATCTTGCAATCGTCTTTTGTTGTGCTTGGCAAATTATTAATCTTCAACAAAATGCAAACGTTTCTTTAAAGATATGTTTGAATGCTAGGAAATATCATTAAATCCAAACCTATAGTTCGAACCTCTAGATATTACAACGAAATGGCCCGACCCCGCACCACATCTTATAACCGGAATCAAAGTGGAAAACCAATGAACCGGATCTAGGACAACTGCGACAAATTGTAAATATTGATATAGTTTTGTCAAATTCTCTAAAGAGTATTGGCTTAAACTTGATAAAATTGTTCAGCAATAACCTGGCGCAATTCGAGATTGCCAAACCAATCAAAATGGGTAACTGAAGTCTTGAGGAAGGAATTGAGAAGTTTGTTTTTACTGGAGTAATGCTTTTTTTTTCCCTCACACTGTCACAGAAATTCCTGTTCGTGGATAAAAACTTTAGGTAAGATGCTCCGAAATGGATAAAAGAATGTCACTTTTGATTTTATATGAAATAAAAGCCTTAAAATTACGAATTTTCCAGACACTACATGACTCACTATGATACAAAAAAGATTTTCTTCTTTGAACCTTGCCAAATTTTGGTATGCTTTGAACTCTGTGAACCCCAAAAATTAGCCGGATCTCGGTCGGTTACCTCATCTGAGTGATGCCGGCGGTGTGATTTCTGGCTTCACTGATAAAGCCACAAACCGAGATTTGAAAATTCGTTTCATTGTCTTTTGTTTCCAGATTTGACACTTATCACGTAATTATGTGGAAACTCTCAGTTTGTCTGAATCTTTGCATTAATTTGGATTTTAATTGGAGTCTGTCGTTTGTAGAAAGTTGATTAAGGTTTTTGGTTTAGAAGAAATGAAACGAGCTATTATTCTGTTTTCTTTGCAATTCTTGGTTCGGCTTTAAAGGTACGAAAATTCTATAGTAGTCTGAACGATTTAACTTTGAATGTATCCTTTTCAATTTTCAGCAACGAGCAACGAGTGATCCGTGCGCTATGTGCGAATATGTTGTTAATCAAGTAAATTACCATAAAACAACAAACCAGTTATGATTTTAGGCACAATCACACTATCGGAGAGGTGAAAGCAAGAATGGTGTCGAGCGGGGAGTTGATGACAGTAAGCATCTTACTTCTTATAAAACGCAAAGTTTGTATGTGTGTCCGTTACTTCATAACTCGAGTTCCAGTGGGAATTTCGATCTGATTTTTGGGACAATACGTAATCGACTACAGCGGTTTGCCTGTCAAATCAGTTTTAAAGAATTTCGAATTTGTTGTTTTGAGTAAGTTACGGATAAAACCGGATTTTGCAGCGAGATCAAAGCGGTCGCCTAGAGGTCTTTTTCTAATAGCTTGCCTTATTAGCTTTCTATTAGCGCTAACTTTATTAGCTTTCTTTCTCAAAATATATCGGGGAATATGCTTATCTTTTAGCACTAGAAACATCTTGAAAAACTTTTATATTTTGAGAAAGCGGCAAATGCGAAAAAGTTTAAATGGGAGCAAGTGACGGTCAACGGAATTTCGGGTAAACGGGAAAATTTGCCTCTCAAACCAATTTAGTAGTGAATTAGTAAACTGTAGTAGATTAATCAAAAATAAATACCTAAGTTTGACGTTTGACTCATGTAAACTATCCCTTGGCTCGGCAGTTAACTGCTGGTTTAAATGATTTGAGTTTTCCATTGTGAAACTTTTTGATAAATTTGTAAATTACAGCCAAATCCCTTAACTTCTAGTGTTAGATCATTTTTTGAGACATTGTTCAATCAGTAAACCTGAAACATCCTTTTTAGGCATTCAAAATCTAGTTAAAACTCAGCATTTAGGATTGTGCCTCATTGAGAAGAGTTTACGGTGAGCAAGCTGTCCGAGAATGTGAGGGATGGATTCGAAAAAACATCGATATC
Source organism: Mesorhabditis belari (assembly GCA_958450365.1). Taxonomy (NCBI): domain Eukaryota; kingdom Metazoa; phylum Nematoda; class Chromadorea; order Rhabditida; family Rhabditidae; genus Mesorhabditis; species Mesorhabditis belari. The sequence goes on from CAUEEP010000824.1 coordinate 7,577, forward strand.
ATCTATAAAGACATGCAAAATGGTTAAGCTGACAAAAGAGTTAAGCAAACCGAATTTTCAGGAAAATCAACCTATCAAATTTGTCACGATATGGGTGAATGTGCGATAACGGTGGTAATGGCCACCACAACCACAGTGAAAACGACGATCACAACAACTCCCACAACAACTACAACGACAACTACCGTAACCACAACCACAAAAGCTCCAACTATAACTCCGTTAGACTTTTGCCCGACTTGTATTCAACTTATTGATCTAGTAAGACTGAAATGAGTTGAATCACCGATATTTTACGGGCATACAAACACTTTGGCACAAAAGTCTATGATCAGACAGCTCTGCAAACGCAGTTACTTAATGTGGGTTTTTGATCAATCAAAACTTTTAGATCAGCTTTAAGCGCAAGCCCTTAAAGCTTTTAGTCTAAAAATAATCGTTATTAATTCAGGAATAGCCAAACTCCTTGATCAGGCACTGGTTCAAAGACAAAAAGTTATTATCGCTCGGCCATATTAGTATACTCTTTTCTGATATGGTAGCAAAGACGCCCTCTCTCACTGCTATAAATCTGCTTCGTATATCTTTTTCAATGTGTCTAACTCAAATACAAATTTCACTTGGTGCGGCAAGACTTCCACTCAAGTGTGCACTGATATTAAAGAGTGCTTTTGAGACAAAAGGACGAAAAAGAAATTTGATTCTAAACTTAAATATAATAAAGCTATGAATCAAAACATTATTAAAAGCATTCAAAATTACTCACCTTGCTTAGTTGCATTTACATTGCTCACCATCATAGATAAATTTGAAGGAAACTGACTCTATGTAACGAGAAATTAATAAAAAGCAAAATGCTATTGATCGTGCTACATACAAGGCAGATTAAAGATATTTCAGTTATTAAAAATTATTTATAACGTAGTCGTTTGATAAATTGAAATGGGTGACAAAACACCTATTTGGACATTTTGAATTGGCTTTGTGGAAATTGGCTTTGTTACAATTTGAGCAAGCTAGAGATCAAATGCTCAAAGTTTCATTTCTTGGATCTTGTCTTCGTTTTTCTCTCGACTTATAGAGAGTTTAAGCTGTTTTTCGGTGTTTTTGCAAGTTGATTTCATCTAAATTTTATTTACTATTATTATTGTTAACAAGAAAAGAAAACATTTTCAAGCTTTCGAATGATATATTACGCCGGCGGATCACGCTTTTGCCCGACTTTGTTTGTTATTTCTTAAGAACCAAACCATTGATTGTTATATTATTGCTACGACTCCCTTCCATTTGCATTAACAAATTGACGACCGCGCATCTTTTGCTGAAACGACCGATTTGGATCAGGATCCAATGAATTACCAAATCTCATGAGTTTGCACCTTGAGGACTTAAAAGACTCTAGAATCGGAATCCGGCCTTAGAATTTAGGCCAAAACATCCATATATTTTATTTTCACAGTTTTAAGTATTTGATTTTATGCGTTAATTTCTAGTTATCTTTCTCTGATACATGCCTGCTAGGTTCCTGGGGTCGAATTTCTTCTAGAATTGTTTGGAGTCTTTAAAATTATTGGTCACCTTAGCAAAACGCGATTTTACCTTAATTACCCAAGTCGAGACCCCCAGCTATCCAGAACAGTGTGCCAGCTGCCGCTTTTTCCTCCGAGCGACACTAAAAGAACGCACAAAGTAGCAAATTCCGCTTTTTACAAAAATCACACAACTTCCTAATAAAACTAACGTTAGATTCGGAAAGAGACCCAAAATTACATGCTTTTGCAAATTTTGAGCTCATTTGGTCCAGCCATTCACGAGAAACAGTACGTGACTCAGCATTTAGTCACGAGGTTGCTCTATGTGTTAAGAAATTCGATGGTGAGAGATTAGTTGAAGGTCAGAAGTTGAAGATTATAGCCCTAGGATTTCACTGAGCTTTACCATTCCCTACGGACAAGTCCTTTGGGTGAGCCAAAATTCTGCTTCTCTGGCTTAAAATAAAGATGGTCTATAACAATAGGTGCAGATAAGAAGCTTTGTAGGTAGACCAAATTAAACTTTAGAGAATAAACTTTGTTTTAAAATCTTTATTGAATATCAATGAACAACAAATTAACAATGAAACTCAAAGCTATCACTATTTTTTAGCTGAGCACGCTGTCAAGCGTTAGAGCAAGCGTCTACGGTGGCGACCAAGTAAGCATCATCGAGTTTATCCCAGGCTTTCAGAAGACTTTTCTTCAAAATTTCAACGTATTTATAGGGTTTTGAGCAGGTTTTTGCCCCAAGGACGTGTCAGGACAGAATAATCCATCGCATTGTGATTTTGGCTATTAGAAAAAGAGATGAAAGGAAATGACTTTACTTTGCAAAAACCTTCAGACTTTCTTTGGCTTTTTGGGTCGGAGCCCGGCTTGTTGGTGTCAATGAATTTCTTGAAACTTTTTGTGCATAGTTTAAAATCACAGCTTTGAGACGGGAAATAATGGTAGTAGATCCCCTGGATCATGGGATTACGCACGCGTTTTCACAAACCTGGAAACACGATCAGGTTTTGCAGCGCTTAGTGCCTTTGCCATCCGTAGCCAGCCAACGTGCAAAAACATATTCTCTGGGGTTTTTGTAGGCGAGGAACGGATTGGCGATGTTTATAGAATAGAAAGAAATCGGAATTTTTGATATGAAAGAAGATTAAAATTATATCTGGGGAAATTCGATTCCAAAAGATTTATCCAAAAGACTTTTAAAAGTTTCCATTCACCCAATCATCTTTAGCTCGGGGACTCGTTTGTTATTCTAATGGGAGATCATGGAGCAAGAGGTGGCGAGGTTTACAAGGATTTTAGCACTTAGTACCAACTAAGTGCGTTTTGGGTATTTGGAACTAAACAAGGACATTTCGAGAAATACTGTCCTTTGATGCTCTTCGCAATCCCAAAAAGTTGCGGTAGGTTTGATATACATCTAGGGAGCTCTTGAGATCAAAAGTTTGCCTTAAATTGGAACCTAATACGGTTCCAATACGGTTCCAATACGGTTCCTATTAAGTTCTAATATGGTTCCAATACGGTTCCAATACGGTTCCAATACGGTTCCAATACGGTTCCAATACGGTTCCAATACGGTTCCAATACGGTTCCAATACGGTTCCTATTAAGTTCCAATACGGTTCCAATACGGTTCCAATACGGTTCCAATACGGTTCCTATTAAGGTTCCAATACGGTTCCAATACGGTTCCAATACGGTTCCAATACGGTTCCAATACGGTTCCTATTAAGTTCCAATACGGTTCCAATACGGTTCCAATACGGTTCCTATTAAGTTCTAATACGGTTCCAATACGGTTCCAATACGGTTCCAATACGGTTCCTATTAGGTTCCAATACGGTTCCAATACGGTTCCAATACGGTTCCAATACGGTTCCTATTAAGTTCCAATACGGTTCCAATACGGTTCCAATACGGTTCCAATACGGTTCCAATACGGTTCCTATTAGGTTCCAATACGGTTCCAATACGGTTCCAATACGGTTCCTATTCAGTTCCAATACGGTTCCAATACGGTTCCAATACGGTTCCAATACGGTTCCTATTAAGTTCCAATACGGTTCCAATACGGTTCCAATACGGTTCCAATACGGTTCCAATTAAGTTCCAATACGGTTCCAATACGGTTCCAATACGGTTCCAATACGGTTCCTATTAGGTCCTAATACGGTTCCAATACGGTTCCAATACGGTTCCAATACGGTTCCAATACGGTTCCAATACGGTTCCAATACGGTTCCAATACGGTTCCAATACGGTTCCAATACGGTTCCAATACGGTTCCAATACGGTTCCAATACGGTTCCAATACGGTTCCAATACGGTTCCAATACGGTTCCTATTAAGGTTCCAATACGGTTCCAATACGGTTCCAATACGGTTCCAATACGGTTCCAATACGGTTCCAATACGGTTCCTATTAAGTTCTAATATGGTTCCAATACGGTTCCAATACGGTTCCAATACGGTTCCAATACGGTTCCTATTACGGTTCCAATACGGTTCCAATACGGTTCCAATACGGTTCCAATACGGTTCCAATACGGTTCCTATTAAGTTCTAATACGGTTCCAATACGGTTCCAATACGGTTCCAATACGGTTCCAATACGGTTCCAATACGGTTCCTATTAAGTTCTAATATGGTTCCAATACGGTTCCAATACGGTTCCAATACGGTTCCAATACGGTTCCAATACGGTTCCAATACGGTTCCAATACGGTTCCAATACGGTTCCAATACGGTTCCAATACGGTTCCAATACGGTTCCTATTAAGTTCTAATATGGTTCCAATACGGTTCCAATACGGTTCCAATACGGTTCCAATACGGTTCCAATACGGTTCCAATACGGTTCCAATACGGTTCCTATTAAGTTCTAATATGGTTCCAATACGGTTCCAATACGGTTCCAATACGGTTCCAATACGGTTCCTATTAAGTTCCAATACGGTTCCAATACGGTTCCAATACGGTTCCAATACGGTTCCAATACGGTTCCAATACGGTTCCAATACGGTTCCAATACGGTTCCAATACGGTTCCAATACGGTTCCAATACGGTTCCAATACGGTTCCAATACGGTTCCAATACGGTTCCAATACGGTTCCAATACGGTTCCAATACGGTTCCAATACGGTTCCAATACGGTTCCAATACGGTTCCAATACGGTTCCAATACGGTTCCAATACGGTTCCAATACGGTTCCAATACGGTTCCTATTAAGTTCTAATATGGTTCCAATACGGTTCCAATACGGTTCCAATACGGTTCCAATACGGTTCCAATACGGTTCCTATTAAGTTCTAATATGGTTCCAATACGGTTCCAATACGGTTCCAATACGGTTCCTATTAGGTTCCAATACGGTTCCAATACGGTTCCAATACGGTTCCCTATTAGGTTCCAATACGGTTCCAATACGGTTCCAATACGGTTCCAATACGGTTCCAATACGGTTCCAATACGGTTCCAATACGGTTCCAATACGGTTCCAATACGGTTCCAATACGGTTCCTATTAAGTTCTAATACGGTTCCAATACGGTTCCAATACGGTTCCAATACGGTTCCTATTAAGTTCCAATACGGTTCCAATACGGTTCCAATACGGTTCCAATACGGTCCCAATACGGTTCCAATACGGTTCCAATACGGTTCCAATACGGTTCCAATACGGTTCCAATACGGTTCCAATAAGGTTCCAATACGGTTCCAATACGGTTCCAATACGGTTCCTATTAGGTTCCAATACGGTTCCAATACGGTTCCAATACGGTTCCAATACGGTTCCTATTAGGTTCCAATACGGTTCCAATACGGTTCCAATACGGTTCCAATACGGTTCCTATTAGGTTCCAATACGGTTCCAATACGGTTCCAATACGGTTCCAATACGGTTCCTATTAAGTTCTAATATGGTTCCAATACGGTTCCAATACGGTTCCAATACGGTTCCCATTAAGGTTCCAATACGGTTCCAATACGGTTCCAATACGGTTCCAATACGGTTCCAATACGGTTCCTATTAAGGTTCCAATACGGTTCCAATACGGTTCCAATACGGTTCCAATACGGTTCCTATTAAGTTCTAATACGGTTCCAATACGGTTCCAATACGGTTCCAATACGGTTCCAATACGGTTCCAATACGGTTCCAATACGGTTCCAATACGGTTCCAATACGGTTCCAATACGGTTCCAATACGGTTCCTATTAAGGTTCCAATACGGTTCCAATACGGTTCCAATACGGTTCCAATACGGTTCCAATACGGTTCCTATTAAGGTTCCAATACGGTTCCAATACGGTTCCAATACGGTTCCAATACGGTTCCAATACGGTTCCAATACGGTTCCTATTAAGTTCCTAATACGGTTCCAATACGGTTCCAATACGGTTCCAATACGGTTCCTATTAAGTTCCAATACGGTTCCAATACGGTTCCAATACGGTTCCAATACGGTTCCTATTAGGTTCCAATACGGTTCCAATACGGTTCCAATACGGTTCCAATACGGTTCCTATTAAGGTTCCAATACGGTTCCAATACGGTTCCAATACGGTTCCAATACGGTTCCTATTAGGTTCCAATACGGTTCCAATACGGTTCCAATACGGTTCCAATACGGTTCCTATTAAGTTCTAATACGGTTCCAATACGGTTCCAATACGGTTCCAATACGGTTCCTATTAAGTTCCAATACGGTTCCAATACGGTTCCAATACGGTTCCAATACGGTTCCAATACGGTTCCTATTAAGTTCCAATACGGTTCCAATACGGTTCCAATACGGTTCCAATACGGTTCCAATACGGTTCCAATACGGTTCCAATACGGTTCCAATACGGTTCCTATTAAGTTCTAATACGGTTCCAATACGGTTCCAATACGGTTCCAATACGGTTCCTATTAGGTTCCAATACGGTTCCAATACGGTTCCAATACGGTTCCAATACGGTTCCTATTAAGTTCTAATATGGTTCCAATACGGTTCCAATACGGTTCCAATACGGTTCCCAATACGGTTCCAATACGGTTCCAATACGGTTCCAATACGGTTCCAATACGGTTCCAATACGGTTCCAATACGGTTCCAATACGGTTCCAATACGGTTCCAATACGGTTCCTATTAGGTTCTAATATGGTTCCAATACGGTTCCAATACGGTTCCAATACGGTTCCAATACGGTTCCAATAAGGTTCCAATACGGTTCCAATACGGTTCCAATACGGTTCCAATACGGTTCCAATACGGTTCCAATACGGTTCCTATTAGGTTCCAATACGGTTCCAATACGGTTCCAATACGGTTCCAATACGGTTCCAATACGGTTCCAATACGGTTCCTATTAGGTTCCAATACGGTTCCAATACGGTTCCAATACGGTTCCAATACGGTTCCTATTAAGTTCTAATATGGTTCCAATACGGTTCCAATACGGTTCCAATACGGTTCCTATTACGGTTCCAATACGGTTCCAATACGGTTCCAATACGGTTCCAATACGGTCCCAATTAGGTTCCAATACGGTTCCAATACGGTTCCAATACGGTTCCAATACGGTTCCAATACGGTTCCTATTAAGTTCCAATACGGTTCCAATACGGTTCCAATACGGTTCCAATACGGTTCCAATACGGTTCCAATACGGTTCCAATACGGTTCCAATACGGTTCCCTTTTAAGTTCCAATACGGTTCCAATACGGTTCCAATACGGTTCCAATACGGTTCCTATTAGGTTCCAATACGGTTCCAATACGGTTCCAATACGGTTCCAATACGGTTCCTATTAAGTTCCAATACGGTTCCAATACGGTTCCAATACGGTTCCAATACGGTTCCTATTAAGTTCTAATACGGTTCCAATACGGTTCCAATACGGTTCCAATACGGTTCCAATACGGTTCCTATTACGGTTCCAATACGGTTCCAATACGGTTCCAATACGGTTCCAATACGGTTCCTATTAAGTTCTAATATGGTTCCAATACGGTTCCAATACGGTTCCAATACGGTTCCTATTAAGGTTCCAATACGGTTCCAATACGGTTCCAATACGGTTCCTATTAGGTTCCAATACGGTTCCAATACGGTTCCAATACGGTTCCAATACGGTTCCAATACGGTTCCAATACGGTTCCTATTAAGTTCTAATATGGTTCCAATACGGTTCCAATACGGTTCCAATACGGTTCCAATACGGTTCCAATACGGTTCCTATTGTTCAATACGGTTCCAATACGGTTCCAATACGGTTCCAATACGGTTCCAATACGGTTCCAATACGGTTCCAATACGGTTCCAATACGGTTCCAATACGGTTCCAATACGGTTCCAATACGGTTCCAATACGGTTCCAATACGGTTCCAATACGGTTCCAATACGGTTCCAATACGGTTCCAATACGGTTCCAATACGGTTCCAATACGGTTCCAATACGGTTCCAATACGGTTCCAATACGGTTCCAATACGGTTCCAATACGGTTCCAATACGGTTCCAATACGGTTCCAATACGGTTCCAATACGGTTCCAATACGGTTCCAATACGGTTCCAATACGGTTCCAATACGGTTCCAATACGGTTCCAATACGGTTCCAATACGGTTCCAATACGGTTCCTATTAAGTTCTAATACGGTTCCAATACGGTTCCAATACGGTTCCAATACGGTTCCAATACGGTTCCAATACGGTTCCAATACGGTTCCAATACGGTTCCAATACGGTTCCAATACGGTTCCAATACGGTTCCAATACGGTTCCAATACGGTTCCAATACGGTTCCAATACGGTTCCAATACGGTTCCAATACGGTTCCAATACGGTTCCAATACGGTTCCAATACGGTTCCAATACGGTTCCAATACGGTTCCAATACGGTTCCAATACGGTTCCAATACGGTTCCAATACGGTTCCAATACGGTTCCAATACGGTTCCTAATACGGTTCCAATACGGTTCCAATACGGTTCCAATACGGTTCCAATACGGTTCCAATACGGTTCCAATACGGTTCCAATACGGTTCCAATACGGTTCCAATACGGTTCCAATACGGTTCCAATACGGTTCCAATACGGTTCCAATACGGTTCCAATACGGTTCCAATACGGTTCCAATACGGTTCCAATACGGTTCCAATACGGTTCCAATACGGTTCCAATACGGTTCCAATACGGTTCCAATACGGTTCCAATACGGTTCCAATACGGTTCCAATACGGTTCCAATACGGTTCCAATACGGTTCCAATACGGTTCCAATACGGTTCCAATACGGTTCCAATACGGTTCCAATACGGTTCCAATACGGTTCCAATACGGTTCCAATACGGTTCCAATACGGTTCCAATACGGTTCCAATACGGTTCCAATACGGTTCCAATACGGTTCCAATACGGTTCCATATTACGGTTCCAATACGGTTCCAATACGGTTCCAATACGGTTCCAATACGGTTCCAATACGGTTCCAATACGGTTCCAATACGGTTCCAATACGGTTCCAATACGGTTCCAATACGGTTCCAATACGGTTCCAATACGGTTCCAATACGGTTCCAATACGGTTCCAATACGGTTCCAATACGGTTCCAATACGGTTCCAATACGGTTCCAATACGGTTCCAATACGGTTCCAATACGGTTCCAATACGGTTCCAATACGGTTCCAATACGGTTCCAATACGGTTCCAATACGGTTCCAATACGGTTCCAATACGGTTCCAATACGGTTCCAATACGGTTCCAATACGGTTCCAATACGGTTCCAATACGGTTCCAATACGGTTCCAATACGGTTCCAATACGGTTCCAATACGGTTCCAATACGGTTCCAATACGGTTCCAATACGGTTCCAATACGGTTCCAATACGGTTCCAATACGGTTCCAATACGGTTCCAATACGGTTCCAATACGGTTCCAATACGGTTCCAATACGGTTCCAATACGGTTCCAATACGGTTCCAATACGGTTCCAATACGGTTCCAATACGGTTCCAATACGGTTCCAATACGGTTCCAATACGGTTCCAATACGGTTCCAATACGGTTCCAATACGGTTCCAATACGGTTCCAATACGGTTCCAATACGGTTCCAATACGGTTCCAATACGGTTCCAATACGGTTCCAATACGGTTCCAATACGGTTCCAATACGGTTCCAATACGGTTCCAATACGGTTCCAATACGGTTCCAATACGGTTCCAATACGGTTCCAATACGGTTCCAATACGGTTCCAATACGGTTCCAATACGGTTCCTAATACGGTTCCAATACGGTTCCAATACGGTTCCAATACGGTTCCAATACGGTTCCAATACGGTTCCAATACGGTTCCAATACGGTTCCAATACGGTTCCAATACGGTTCCAATACGGTTCCAATACGGTTCCAATACGGTTCCAATACGGTTCCAATACGGTTCCAATACGGTTCCAATACGGTTCCAATACGGTTCCAATACGGTTCCAATACGGTTCCAATACGGTTCCAATACGGTTCCAATACGGTTCCAATACGGTTCCAATACGGTTCCAATACGGTTCCAATACGGTTCCAATACGGTTCCAATACGGTTCCAATACGGTTCCAATACGGTTCCAATACGGTTCCAATACGGTTCCAATACGGTTCCAATACGGTTCCAATACGGTTCCAATACGGTTCCAATACGGTTCCAATACGGTTCCAATACGGTTCCAATACGGTTCCAATACGGTTCCAATACGGTTCCAATACGGTTCCAATACGGTTCCAATACGGTTCCAATACGGTTCCAATACGGTTCCAATACGGTTCCAATACGGTTCCAATACGGTTCCAATACGGTTCCAATACGGTTCCAATACGGTTCCAATACGGTTCCAATACGGTTCCAATACGGTTCCAATACGGTTCCAATACGGTTCCAATACGGTTCCAATACGGTTCCAATACGGTTCCAATACGGTTCCAATACGGTTCCAATACGGTTCCAATACGGTTCCAATACGGTTCCAATACGGTTCCAATACGGTTCCAATACGGTTCCAATACGGTTCCAATACGGTTCCAATACGGTTCCAATACGGTTCCAATACGGTTCCTATTAAGTTCTAATACGGTTCCAATACGGTTCCAATACGGTTCCAATACGGTTCCAATACGGTTCCAATACGGTTCCAATACGGTTCCAATACGGTTCCAATACGGTTCCTATTAAGTTCTAATATGGTTCCAATACGGTTCCAATACGGTTCCAATACGGTTCCAATACGGTTCCAATACGGTTCCAATACGGTTCCAATACGGTTCCAATACGGTTCCAATACGGTTCCAATACGGTTCCAATACGGTTCCTATTAGGTTCCAATACGGTTCCAATACGGTTCCAATACGGTTCCAATACGGTTCCTATTAGGTTCTAATATGGTTCCAATACGGTTCCAATACGGTTCCAATACGGTTCCTTTTAAGTTCTAATACGGTTCCAATACGGTTCCAATACGGTTCCAATACGGTTCCAATACGGTTCCAATACGGTTCCTATTAAGGTTCCAATACGGTTCCAATACGGTTCCAATACGGTTCCAATACGGTTCCAATACGGTTCCAATACGGTTCCAATACGGTTCCAATACGGTTCCAATACGGTTCCAATACGGTTCCAATACGGTTCCAATACGGTTCCAATACGGTTCCTATTAAGTTCTAATATGGTTCCAATACGGTTCCAATACGGTTCCAATACGGTTCCTATTAAGGTTCCAATACGGTTCCAATACGGTTCCAATACGGTTCCAATACGGTTCCTATTAGGTTCCAATACGGTTCCAATACGGTTCCAATACGGTTCCAATACGGTTCCTATTAAGTTCTAATACGGTTCCAATACGGTTCCAATACGGTTCCAATACGGTTCCTATTAGGTTCCAATACGGTTCCAATACGGTTCCAATACGGTTCCAATACGGTTCCAATACGGTTCCCTTTTAAGTTCTAATACGGTTCCAATACGGTTCCAATACGGTTCCAATACGGTTCCTATTACGGTTCCAATACGGTTCCAATACGGTTCCAATACGGTTCCAATACGGTTCCTTTTAAGTTCTAATATGGTTCCAATACGGTTCCAATACGGTTCCAATACGGTTCCAATACGGTTCCAATACGGTTCCAATACGGTTCCAATACGGTTCCAATACGGTTCCAATACGGTTCCAATACGGTTCCAATACGGTTCCAATACGGTTCCAATACGGTTCCAATACGGTTCCTATTAAGTTCTAATATGGTTCCAATACGGTTCCAATACGGTTCCAATACGGTTCCAATACGGTTCCAATACGGTTCCAATACGGTTCCAATACGGTTCCAATACGGTTCCAATACGGTTCCAATACGGTTCCAATACGGTTCCAATACGGTTCCAATACGGTTCCAATACGGTTCCTATTAAGGTTCCAATACGGTTCCAATACGGTTCCAATACGGTTCCAATACGGTTCCTATTAAGTTCTAATATGGTTCCAATACGGTTCCAATACGGTTCCAATACGGTTCCAATACGGTTCCAATTAGGTTCCAATACGGTTCCAATACGGTTCCAATACGGTTCCAATACGGTTCCTATTAAGTTCTAATACGGTTCCAATACGGTTCCAATACGGTTCCAATACGGTTCCAATTAGGTTCCAATACGGTTCCAATACGGTTCCAATACGGTTCCAATACGGTTCCTATTAAGTTCCAATACGGTTCCAATACGGTTCCAATACGGTTCCAATACGGTTCCTATTACGGTTCCAATACGGTTCCAATACGGTTCCAATACGGTTCCTATTAAGTTCTAATATGGTTCCAATACGGTTCCAATACGGTTCCAATACGGTTCCTATTAGTTCCTGGTTCCAATACGGTTCCAATACGGTTCCAATACGGTTCCAATACGGTTCCCTTTAAGTTCTAATATGGTTCCAATACGGTTCCAATACGGTTCCAATACGGTTCCAATACGGTTCCAATACGGTTCCAATACGGTTCCAATACGGTTCCAATACGGTTCCAATACGGTTCCAATACGGTTCCAATACGGTTCCAATACGGTTCCAATACGGTTCCTATTACGGTTCCAATACGGTTCCAATACGGTTCCAATACGGTTCCAATACGGTTCCTATTAAGTTCTAATACGGTTCCAATACGGTTCCAATACGGTTCCAATACGGTTCCAATACGGTTCCTATTAAGTTCTAATACGGTTCCAATACGGTTCCAATACGGTTCCAATACGGTTCCTATTAAGTTCCAATACGGTTCCAATACGGTTCCAATACGGTTCCAATACGGTTCCTTTTAAGTTCTAATACGGTTCCAATACGGTTCCAATACGGTTCCAATACGGTTCCAATACGGTTCCTATTAGGTTCTAATACGGTTCCAATACGGTTCCAATACGGTTCCAATACGGTTCCTATTAAGGTTCCAATACGGTTCCAATACGGTTCCAATACGGTTCCAATACGGTTCCTATTAAGTTCCAATACGGTTCCAATACGGTTCCAATACGGTTCCAATACGGTTCCAATACGGTTCCAATACGGTTCCTATTACGGTTCCAATACGGTTCCAATACGGTTCCAATACGGTTCCAATACGGTTCCAATACGGTTCCAATACGGTTCCAATACGGTTCCAATACGGTTCCTATTAAGTTCTAATATGGTTCCAATACGGTTCCAATACGGTTCCAATACGGTTCCGTTCGGTTCCATTACGGTTCCAATACGGTTCCAATACGGTTCCAATACGGTTCCTATTAAGTTCTAATATGGTTCCAATACGGTTCCAATACGGTTCCAATACGGTTCCAATACGGTTCCAATACGGTTCCTATTAGGTTCCAATACGGTTCCAATACGGTTCCAATACGGTTCCAATACGGTTCCTATTAAGTTCTAATATGGTTCCAATACGGTTCCAATACGGTTCCAATACGGTTCCAATACGGTTCCTATTACGGTTCCAATACGGTTCCAATACGGTTCCAATACGGTTCCAATACGGTTCCTATTAAGTTCCAATACGGTTCCAATACGGTTCCAATACGGTTCCAATACGGTTCCTATTAAGTTCTAATATGGTTCCAATACGGTTCCAATACGGTTCCAATACGGTTCCAATACGGTTCCAATACGGTTCCAATACGGTTCCAATACGGTTCCAATACGGTTCCAATACGGTTCCAATACGGTTCCAATACGGTTCCAATACGGTTCCAATACGGTTCCTATTAGGTTCCAATATGGTTCCAATACGGTTCCAATACGGTTCCAATACGGTTCCTATTAAGGTTCCAATACGGTTCCAATACGGTTCCAATACGGTTCCTATTAAGTTCCAATACGGTTCCAATACGGTTCCAATACGGTTCCAATACGGTTCCAATACGGTTCCTATTAAGTTCCAATACGGTTCCAATACGGTTCCAATACGGTTCCAATACGGTTCCTATTAAGTTCTAATACGGTTCCAATACGGTTCCAATACGGTTCCTATACGGTTCCAATACGGTTCCAATACGGTTCCAATACGGTTCCAATACGGTTCCTATTAGGTTCCAATACGGTTCCAATACGGTTCCAATACGGTTCCAATACGGTTCCAATACGGTTCCTATTAAGTTCTAATATGGTTCCAATACGGTTCCAATACGGTTCCAATACGGTTCCAATACGGTTCCAATACGGTTCCCATTAGGTTCCAATACGGTTCCAATACGGTTCCAATACGGTTCCAATACGGTTCCTATTAAGTTCCAATATGGTTCCAATACGGTTCCAATACGGTTCCAATACGGTTCCTATTAAGGTTCCAATACGGTTCCAATACGGTTCCAATACGGTTCCAATACGGTTCCAATACGGTTCCTATTAGGTTCTAATACGGTTCCAATACGGTTCCAATACGGTTCCAATACGGTTCCAATACGGTTCCAATACGGTTCCAATACGGTTCCTATTAGGTTCCAATACGGTTCCAATACGGTTCCAATACGGTTCCAATACGGTTCCTATTAAGTTCTAATATGGTTCCAATACGGTTCCAATACGGTTCCTATTACGGTTCCAATACGGTTCCAATACGGTTCCAATACGGTTCCAATACGGTTCCAATACGGTTCCAATACGGTTCCAATACGGTTCCAATACGGTTCCTATTAAGTTCTAATATGGTTCCAATACGGTTCCAATACGGTTCCAATACGGTTCCAATACGGTTCCAATACGGTTCCAATACGGTTCCAATACGGTTCCAATACGGTTCCTATTAAGTTCCAATACGGTTCCAATACGGTTCCAATACGGTTCCAATACGGTTCCTATTAGGTTCCAATACGGTTCCAATACGGTTCCAATACGGTTCCAATACGGTTCCCAATACGGTTCCAATACGGTTCCAATACGGTTCCAATACGGTTCCAATACGGTTCCAATACGGTTCCCATTAGGTTCCAATACGGTTCCAATACGGTTCCAATACGGTTCCAATACGGTTCCAATACGGTTCCAATACGGTTCCTATTAGGTTCCAATACGGTTCCAATACGGTTCCAATACGGTTCCTATTAGGTTCCAATACGGTTCCAATACGGTTCCAATACGGTTCCAATACGGTTCCAATACGGTTCCTATTAAGTTCTAATACGGTTCCAATACGGTTCCAATACGGTTCCAATACGGTTCCTATTACGGTTCCAATACGGTTCCAATACGGTTCCAATACGGTTCCAATACGGTTCCTATTAAGTTCTAATATGGTTCCAATACGGTTCCAATACGGTTCCAATACGGTTCCAATACGGTTCCAATACGCATAAAACAACATACGGTAGTCTATCCCTTATCCAAGCAATATATAGCTCAATCTATTTTCTATTTCCTTTATAGTTCCTTTATAGTTCCTTTCTAGTTCCTTTTCGTAGTTCCTAGTTATAGTTCTATTTAGTTTCCTTTATAGTTCTTTATAGTTCCTTTTATATGTTCCTTTTATAGTTCCTTTATTTTCTTTCATCTTTCATCGTCATCTTTCATTGGTCGGCGGAGGCACACATACTGGCATCATCGTCGTCATCTTTCGGAATCTATAAGGTAACAGTAAAGTCAAACATGTGCCAGTCTTAAGATTGGCAGCCAAGCAGAATATAAAACCGAATATATCTACCTTTTTTTGCGCTGTCTCAACGATTTCTTTTTCTCGCGAACATTCCACATCGATCACGGTATAAGGCTAAAATACGTTTTCTTACAAATAAAAAACTGGCTGCTAGCAAATGCTTTTGTACTTTTTTTACTGATCTCAAAAAACAGAAAAAACGAAAATTGGTCTATCGAAATAAAATTTATTACAATTTGAAGTTGGCTAATTCCATGTGGTCCCCTTGGGGGTGTTCAATTTCAAAACTCGTGTTTCTCTTTTCACTTTTCTTTCTTTTTAGTTTTCACATTTTAGGGCTAGTAAACACGCTGAATCTTTGAATTTGATGTCAAAATTATAGGTTGTTTGTTTGGTATTTGAAGACGTACGAAATGATGTCGGTGAGGAACTGTCCAGGCGTATTCATGGTTTTTTATTTTTTTGAAGGTATCTTTATTTGTTATTATTTTATTCTTTCTGTTGTATTTTTAAAATTTTTAGATGGATCAAGCAGGAAGATGGAGGCACGCAAAGGGAACTCTGGAAAATAAAAATGACCTAAAATGATTGAAAAACTTTTTTTCGAATTCTCGATAGGTTATGTTTATAAGGTCTAAATATTGAGTCTAGATGTTAGTTTAATCTAGGTATTTATACTACCATGCTTATACCACCACTGACAAAAAAATTAAGTTAATTGTTTATTCCCCACTCACTTCGGAGTCATTTTCCACCGGCATCTGCATTCATCTGCAAGTGTAAATTGAGTGAGAAGTGCGGTACGGGGATCTTCTTCCGAGTTGGGGCAATGTGCCGTAGAGATATTCTAAGGCAGTTAGCCAAATTTAAATGTGAATTACCTTATTCAAAAGCGCTGGGGCCAAATTTTTCAGCAAAACCTCCTTCGAGTAGCGCTTCACATTTTCTCCAGTTGTGTTCAACCCCAGCAAAATCCTAAAATGTGAAGTGAATTAGATCAATAATTGTCGACAAAAATTGAGTTAATAATTTGGTCCACTCACTGATTCACTTACCGTTTCCATGGTTAATATCTTGACGGATTGAGCGACGACGGTTGTGTGGGAGATTCTCGTCTGATGGGAATCGTGTAGTTGTACTGTCGATTTGGCTGGGCGGTAGGTTATGAGAAAAGTTATTTATTAACAAAAAGATTTACTTATCAATGAATCCTATAGAAATTGCAGCAATTGGAAAACAATAATCTAAACATTAGAGATCAATCCAGGAGAAAATTTATTAAATATACCGTTTTCGCACTCAGTGGTAATTGAATCAACCTTCAAAGCCTTGTTATAAAATCAGAGTATATGCAACGTATAGATCAATTTATTACCTTCCACACTACGAGTGCTCGCCCATTGATTACTCCATTCTCCCATGTCTCACACATGATTCAAAAGAGGGATTGCAAAAGAAGCATATGGAATACAATTTTAAAAACCAACTGCCCACGGACTACCAATTCCCAGTGAATATTTTTCAAATGGGTGGTGCTG
The DNA here is from genome assembly GCA_958450365.1 of Mesorhabditis belari. Classification (NCBI taxonomy): domain Eukaryota; kingdom Metazoa; phylum Nematoda; class Chromadorea; order Rhabditida; family Rhabditidae; genus Mesorhabditis; species Mesorhabditis belari. The sequence continues at coordinate 24,827 of CAUEEP010000824.1, forward strand.
ATTTGGGTACCCCCAAAATCTACCTGCACATTATTCAGACAAGATGAATTCAATCACACAAAAGTCCACGATGCTATGGGCGTTAGGGGGGCACATCAAGGCGAAAATAAGGCAAAAATGCGTTTTCTATAGGATTTTTCTGGGAGTACCTTTTAGATGCGGAAAAATTGTGCTGATTCCGAATCTGAATAGAACTTTTCAAATCCTCTCCTGATAGAAGTCTTTAAATTTTTTGTCAGGGCAGTTTTTGGTCATTTTGCATGGGAAATTTTGTGGTACCCTGCAGTTTGGAGTTTTCGTAACTCGACAACGAGGGTCTAGAAACCAAAACGAAGGAGTAGGTCTATTCTAGAGATTTTTACGAATATTTTGAGTAAAAATCACAAAATTTGCTTAACTCTACAAAAAGTTATAAATATCTTTAAAGAAATTTTTGCAAAATACACTAAAAACATCAGGGGAAACCGTGGCCGAGTGGTTCAAAGGGCGCGACGTCAATCCAGCGCAAAAGTACGGGGTTGTTGGTTCGACTCTCCCGCGCACTTCAGTCATTATTTTGCATATTCCTTAATTGTTTTGAGCGAATACGATACATAGCTACATTGTTCTTTTGAACAAAACACCACGAAGCAATAAAGAATTTTAAAATTTTCTCATTTCTTCTTTAAAAAATGTTATAACTTTTTGTAGAGTTAAGCAAATTTTATGATTTTTGCATCAAAATATTCGTAAGAATCTCGAGAATAAGACCTACCTCTTCGTTTTTGGTTCTAGATCCTCGCTGTCGAGTTACGAGCTCCAAACTGCAGGGTACCACAAAATTTCCCATACAAAATGACCAAAAACTGCTAAAACTCAATTTAAAAATTTCGGTCAGAGGGATTTGGAAAATTCCTTCAGATTCGGAATCAGCACAATTTTTCCGCATCTAAAAAGGTACTCCCAGAAAATCCTATAGAAAACGCATTTTTTCGCGCCGATGGGGGGGCACTCAAAATTTGCACATTATATCAATTTGTCTTTAACGTTTTTATTGATTTTCACTATTTATTTTAACAACAACAACTTTCCGACCAAAATAAAAACAACTATTGTGGCAATTTTGGGCCATCCTTTCAATAGGTTAAACGCTTTTAACTCTAATCTATTTGCTGTAGCGACACCCGCCAGCAACTAAATAAAGAAAGTAAGTAAAGTTAAAA
>CAUEEP010000825.1:0-26662 GCA_958450365.1 Mesorhabditis belari
CCAAATTATCACATTTTCTTTATTTAACACCTGTTGCGAAATGATAGGACCACATAAAAAATAACAATAAATTTGAGAATGAACAAAAGAAAGACGAATGAAGAGTTCATTAATAATCACTGGATGCTCCCTTTTTCTCGATGACGTCGAGTAGTCGCCTTTTCATCGAGTTCACGAAGTTTTGAAGCGTTTGTGGTGGAATTGACTTCCAGGCTTGCAAAATTGCTTTTTTGAGTTGCGAAATTGTGTCCTAAGTCTTTCCATTAACAGAAATATTCCTCATGAGAATGCCCTATAAGTTTTCCATTGGGTTTAAGTCCGGTGAGCAAGCAGGCCATTCGAGAAAATCGATGTTGTGACGCTCCAGAAAAGCTTTAGTGGATTGTCTGACATGAATTGAAGCGTTATTCTGTTGAAAAATATAGTGTTTCCCTCGATTTTGTGCTAGGAAAGGAAATAGTTGATCCGCAAGGACCTCCTGGTAATCGTTCGAGTTCATGCGACAAGTCACCAATGCTAAATCAAGAACGTCATCCACATTGAAAGCGCCCCATACCATCGAATAATACATAAAAATGCTTCAATTCATGTCAGTTAATCCACTAAAGCTTTTCTGGAACGTCACAACATCGATTTTGTCGAACCATCGGTGATCCTCCTCCGAAGCTTCGACGCCCACAAAGCATTGGATCTTTTCTCAAATCGTGCCAATCGTGCCAATTGTTGCCGTCGGGAGCATCCAAATTAAATTTTTTTCTGATTGCTGAAGATGACCTACAAAGAAAAACATAGTTAACAAATCAAGGCAAAAAGTTTACTTTTTTCGAATCGATGGTGATGTGATCCCGAGCCCAAGACATTCTTTTTTCTTTGTGTGCCGGCTTCAATTTTGGTGCTTTCTTCATGACTGCTCTTTTGATGTTACGGATGTAACACTTGATGGCTCGGGAAAGAGTGCCTTTTGGACGGAAGCTCCAATTTGTACCTTGACGTCCTGTAGCGACATCACCGAATTCGACAACAGACGTCTCATATGCCGTTCAGTGCGGACCGTGAGCTTTCGATGACATCCCGGAGACTTCTTCTTGCCGTAATTAAAAGGATCATTCAAGAAATTTGCGACAACTTGATGCGGCGCTTCATTTTCTTTGCGAACTTCCGATTCTACAATTTTATTCCTTTCAAAATCAAAATTTCCATCGGTTCGATCCACGAAAGCGATCATCCACGCCCCATCTTCCTAAAATATAAAATTAGCAAAAAGTAAGCAAAAAAACATGGTTATTACAGGTAGAAAATCAAAAACAAACGTAGTGGTCCTATCATTTTGCAACAGGTGTAAAGGGTAACCAAGAATTACCGCAACAACGTCGTATTATGTTATGAGCCCCATTTTACTTTTTGCTTACCTGTTTTTATGGTTTTTGTGTATTTTTCTTATTTTATGGTATGATTACTAACTTTCAATACATTAGTATGGTTGTTTTCAGGAATGGTGAAAGCGTCTCCATATCGACAATCGATTCTTGAGCTCAAGCGGCAGCGTGTTCAGGCGAGCGAGATCTCAAAGCGCCTGAATGTCCCCAGAAGCCTCGTTTCTCGAACCATTCAACGTTATTAAATCGTAAGTTTGAAGAAGGCGCTCATCAAAGCATGAGATTCTCTCGATGATGCCTATTTGCTCGCCACGGTCAACGCGTTTCCCAAACGCTTGCAGGCCTGTCTGAATGCCGATGGAGGCAAATTTGAATTTAATTGTTAATTTGTTACTGTTATATGTTGAATAAAGATATTAAAGTTAGCTTTTCGAGATGGGTTGCATATTTGGTTAAAAGCCAGGCCTTTTGTGTGTTGCGGTAATTCTTGGTCACCCTGTAAAATAAAGAAATGCTTTAAAAAATTGTGGCTTTTAAAGTAAATGATTTCGTAAACGGTATTTGTGCGTACTTTGTATATAAAATTCGAATTTAAGCATCGTTTTGCATTTTTAGTTTTTTTAAAATCAAAAATCGAGGGTGGTCCTATCATTTTGCAACGCACTGTATAAGTTTTGCGTTTCAGCTTCAACAAACTTGCTATAATTAAAAAGCCCTGCCATAGTTTCTGCATTGACACTACATATTAAATAAATTGTTAGAAGCTGTCTTTTGCAATAAATATAGAAAATTGTGCACAGTCAACAAGTTACAAGTTACAATTTCACTGCTTATGAACATACAGGATGACACAAAATTTCGGACTCATCTCGTTTTTAGAAAATTTTTTGGAAAAATGGTTTAGAAATTCAAAATCTAGATGAAATTTTGATCTAGAAAACATTTTTCCGCAAAAACGGAACCTTCTCATCGAGTGCAAAGACCTATTTTCTTAAGTGAAACAACAGCTAAAAACTTGAAATCCGATTACGACTCGCCAACTTTTTATAGCTATAATTTTTGCGTTTCAACCTCAATCAACCGGAAATTTTGCGATTCGTCTAGAAGGAATTTTAAAAAATAGTATTGCTTTTGACTGACTAGGTTTAATTAGAAACTTCAGAAAATTCAGATGGTTTTCGAGAAAAATTCAAGCGATGAGGCATTTTGGTTGTTCCTGGCGATATATTGCCAATTAAAAGACTTCATTTTTGCTTACAAAGCCATAAATTTAACACAAACTTGCTATAATTACAAACTTTTATAAGAATATTCAGCGTTAGATGGTTTTTTTGTTATCTTAAAAGCTGAATTTGAGGACCAAATTAAAACAATAACTTCTCTGAACTCACTTCTTGATATCCACTTAATGAACACTGAACGAGCATCCGCAAAACTCGGAGATGAACCGACGTGAATGGTCCGTTCGGAAGAAAGTACTGGTAAACCTAATTTTTTTTGTTTTTAGGCTGAAAAAACAACTCTTCTTTACTATGTAATCGAGTTCCAGTGAGGCATGAGCAAGCGCAAGGGGCATTCTGTAAAAATAGTCAAAATTTTCAAATAAGTAATAAACCTCTTTTCTCGTTGAACCAAGCACTGAACTCGGTTCACCAAATCGTTTACCGTTTCCATTTGCTCAAAAAGGATTCCCTGAAAATTTGGAATCTTATAAATTGGAAAAGCTTAAACCGCAAATACGACTGAAGAGTTAGTAGCGAATGTGGCACATTGAGCGATGTGTAAGAGCAAGCGGGTCTGCTCCTCGTCATTCTAAAAACTATCGCAAATTTTACTACATTTTCTACACTTAACTTACGAATGAGCTTAACCCATTCGAAACCGGAGCGTTTTTTCTTTTTTTTCGTCTGCGGACCAAGCCCTTTTTTGACATTTTTTCGCTGCAGCGGTCCGTTCCCGCGGTAATTTTGCTGACGTTTTATTTTATATTGTTTTGACAATTTCTATATATTAATCTAAGTTATTCTTCTTTCAGATAGCGCTATGGATGACGAATTGAACGATTCTCTCAATAATTTATTTATTGACAGTGATTTGGAGTCTATGGATGGATCAGATGATTGACAATTCAACCAGAAGATTGTCACAAGTTCAAGCGAACCGAGGAAGAGGATGACGATGTGTCCGAAGCAGTTTATCCAGATGGTTGGAAAGATTTACGAGAGCCTCCTACACCATTTATTTTTGATGAAGAACGATTTGGATTTGACTTCAGCACTTTTCAAGATCCTATCGATTATTATTCTTATTTTATCGACGACAAACTAATCAATATGTTAGTAGGCGAATCTAATAAACATGGAAAAAGGAAAACAAACTGGCAGGATTTCGATGCAAAATCTTTCAAGCTCTTCTTGGCTCTGTATCTTCAAATGGGAATCGTCAAATTACCGAGGATTCGTGACTACTGAAGTAGCAGGCCTGGATTAGGAGGATTTTCCCACATGTCCCACATTATGTCAAGAGCAAAATTTGAATCTATCCTTCGAAACCTGCATTTTTGTGATAATGAACTGGCCTGCAGGAGACGGCTATAAGATTAGAGCTGTTATGGAACATTTCAATGCAAAATCAGAGGCTGCATTGATTCCGGGTCAAAAAATCTGCATTGACGAATCTCTTATTTTCTTCCGTGGTCGAGTCAACTTCCGTCAATATATCCCATTGAAGAAACACAAGTTCGGCATCAAGATATTCAAGTTATGCAGCAAAGGCGGCTTTACCCATAAGATTATTCTTTACTGTGGACGTGTGCAAAGACTGGAAGAGTCTGTTTCTGAGCATGTTGTATGCAGTTGATGGAACATATATTGGGCGGGAAGAACTTTATTCGCCGACAATTGGTATTCTTCAATTTCATTAGCCAAGAGATTATTAGACAACACGACCGATTACGTTGGAACATTTCGAAGAAATAGAAAAGGCTTCCCTAAAAGAGTGATTCAGAAGAAGCTCAAGAGAGGCGAATCAATGGCACTGATCAAAGACGGAATCATGGCGATGCAATGGCGTGACAAAAAGCCTGTTATGATGATTTCGACTTGTCATGGAGATGAAAGAGGAGTAAATAATAAGCCCTTAGTTGTTGCCGACTACAACAACGATGCAGTTCGTAGACAATAGTGACCAAATGGCAAGCATACCAAGTGTTAGCCGAACATGTAAATGGTATATAAGAGTCTTTTTCAATTATTACTCAAACGTGCTTGGTGAACGCGTACAGGTTGTATGCACCAACCAGAGAAAAACATTTTGGATTCAAATTGGCAGTAATTGAATCGTTATTGAAGAGAGAAGGGAACTGCGTCCAGACACCTCGTTTTTGAAGGAGATCCAGGACCAAAAGAGAGACCAAAAAACTGCTTTGTTTGTTATAGAGAAAAACAGAAGCAGAAGGACAAAGAAGCAGAAAGAACCCAAGCGTGCAACGAGTGCAACCGAGTGAGAAACCCATTTGCGTCAATTGTTATGCAAAAAACAAAACTGTTGATTTTCCCTTGTTGAAAAAAAAAAAATGAAAAATAGTTAATTTTGCAACATTCATATAACATTAAATATGACACTTCTTTTTTGCCCACGTAATTTGTAGATCTGTTACAATCGGAATATACATGTAATGCTGGAAAACAGCAAAAACCAATTAATTGAATGAAAATAGCTCAATTAGCGCTGCAGCGAATAATCGCTGCAGCGGTCCGTTCCTGAGTTTTTGCTGCAGCGATTATTCGCTGCAGAAGTTTCGAATGGGTTAATAGTCTAGATTAATCAGACAAAATTTACACATGGAAGGCGGTAGCTTTCTATCTTTATCCTTTTAGAAAGCTTTAAAAGTCAATCTAATTTTGCTGACCAATAAAATTCCAGATTCACTTGCTCACCACTAAGTTTATTCTAAAGTGAGGATTTTTTGATTTCAATTTGGCACAGTGATTTCCAAAAGCATTCCCAAACCTCCGATGTCCTCGCCAGAATCATTTCCAAAGTTTTCACAAAAGTCGTGCACAAGTCAGCGCCGTTCAATGTCAATTCTATAACTTTATGCTGACTTTTCAGAAATATCTACCTTTATTTGCGATTTTTGGCCGTAAAGTGAATCGAGGAATTTTCACGCTCTCATCAGTTTCCTATAAAGTTTTTCGAGATTTTAAAATTTTCAATCACTTCATCCATTTTTTCCTCGATTTCATTCAGCGGTGGTAGCAAGGGTTTTGAAGTAAAGTAAAGAACTCTCATCAAGAAAAGATCTCTACGAATCGCTTCGCTGAAACAAAATTATATTTTAGACTTAAATAGTTATTACTTTTTTGCTGACTCATCACTCGTCAACCGTTCAACCACTCCTTTGAAATATCTGAAATTGTTAATAATATTGATTTCTGGTCAGTCGTTATCAGTTTTATTACTTGTTGATGATTTGTTGCGCAAAATCGATCTCCGCTTCGCCGGGCGCTCGCCAATGCACCTTCATCTGTTTCTGGGAGTGAAGCGTTCCCCAATGCTACGGTTTACTTAAAATATTGTCAATGAATATTTTTACCCTAACAGGAATCCATTCTGTTAGCGGTTTGTCAATCTCCGCGTGTACTGCCATCCATCCAGATTCTTGAATTTGTAAAGAGAAGACCAAGAAACCACTCAATGTGTAGGTGGCTGGCTGAAATTTTGGTGCAAAGTTTTTGGTTACCTAAACAGCGTTTCAAAAAGCAATTAATAAACAAATTTGCATCATATTTGGAAGGTTACGGTTTCTTGCTTGCCTTTCAAACTAACTGAAAAGTTCATTCATGGCCGACTTTTGTAAAGAAAACAGCTGCTCAGCTGCTCTTTTCTAAAATTCGGATAAAAATAGAATCGTTAATCAGATTGTAGTTTCCTTAAATGTAAAATTTCTCACCTGATAAAGTGCCGGATCGGTTTGTGTGAGGAGATCATCAACAACAAGCAGAATCTTCTCTCGATTCTCTTCAGAAACCCATGGAGTGACGACGAGACAAGGGAACAAGTTGGCCCACCTGAAAACTTGACCAGATTTGTTAAAAATTTCATAAGTAAACCATCGTAGAGCTGCATCACACTTTGCTTTACCAGACTGAGTGAAATCATTGAGTCCACTGGTTACTTTTTGACAGATAAATGAAACCAATTCGTCAGCCACTTCGGGGACATACTGAAACATACTAAGCGCTTCTGAAATTGGTCCAATATCTGTACTTACAAAAACAGCCGATTGAACAAGAGTTTGAGCTAAATCTGCCGCCAATGAGGCCCCGATCACATTTGTATGTACAAAAGATAGGATTTGATGTGCCATTTTCTGGAACGCTTGAATATTTAGGCAAAAAATTCTTGTCTACCAAGCGAACTGCTTTGACAGCATTTACAAACAAAGCATTCACGCATTTCTCGATTGCTTTTTTGAGAGTCTTTTCGTCACTTCCGAATTCTTCAGATTCTGTCTAAAGTTGCTGTTACGCATCAAAAATATGAAAGTTCTTCGGAAAATCTTGGGGTTGATGTTAATCTTAAGCTTGGTGTGTTGAATCTACAGTCAACACCTATTTACGAGTGTTTTGCTAGAGTGTGTCCTTTTCTGTCTTTTCCTACTATAGTCGCGACGGCATTTCGGCTATACAGTGCGTTGCAAAATGATAGGACCACTACGTTTGTTTTTGATTTTCTACCTGTAATAACCATGTTTTTTTGCTTACTTTTTGCTAATTTTTATATTTTAGGAAGATGGGGCATGGAAAATCGCTTTCGTGGCTCAAATAGATGAAAATTTTGATTTTGAAAGAAAGAAAGTTGTCGAATCGGAAGATCGCAAAAAAATAAAGCGCTCGTACCAAGTTGTCTCAAATTTCTTGAAGGATCCTTTCAAATATGGCAAGAAAAAGTGTCCGGGACGTCCTCGAAAGCTCACGGCCCGCGCTGAACGGCATATGGGACGTCTGTTGTCGAATTCGGTGATGCCGCTACAGGACGTCAAGGTACAAATTGGAGCTTCCGTCCAAAAGGCACTCTTTCTTCAGCCATCAAGTGTTACATCCGTAACATCAAAAGAGCAATCATGAAGAAAGCACCAAAATTGAAGCCGGCACACAAAGAAAAAAGGGTGTCTTGGGCTCGGGATCACATCACGATCGAGAAAAGATCCAATGCTTTGTGGGCGTCAAAACCTCGGAGGAGATATCACTGATGATATGAGGCGCTTTCAATGTGGATGACGTTCTTGATTTAGAATTTGTGACTTGTCGCATGAACTCGAACGATTACCAGGAGGTCCTTGCGGATCAACTATTTCCTTTCCTAGCACAAAATCGAGGGAAACACTATATTTTTCAACAGGATAATGCTTCAATTCAATTCTTCATTTTCCACAAATTATTGTTTGTATCGATAAAATTACGTTGTTTTCATCAGATTCAAGACACATATGTCATCAACCACGCACAATTTTAAATACAAATCACCAGGAAACTTTAGTTTTTAAAATTGGGTAATAAATCGAAAGATAAGCTATCTTGAAAGCTATCTATTCTGTTCAGAAGTCTACTCTTAAACAAATGAATGATGAAATGAAACTCACTCCATTACATCCCTCCTCATTCCTTTCCGGTACAGCAGCCAGAATTGTAATGATTGTAATGATTCTAAATTGATTATTACTTGATAAAAAATAATTATGGATAACTTTTCAATAGCCTTTTCAGCAATGACTGGAAGTCGGGCAGTTAAACGACAAAGTGCGCTTTCTTCATGGGTGAGTGAATCCCCATTCTCCGCTAGACTCGATGCATCCACATTTGGTATTAAATAAAAAAAGTGGGACATGATCTAGAATGAGTGTTGTCAAAAGCAAACCACGCAAGAAACCTGAACAACAATAATAATTTTGTCTAGATCATTGATATCAATTCCATCAACCAGTTCATCCAGTATCAAAATTACGTGCGATCTGAAATGAGGGATTTAAAGACAGCACTTTGGAAGGAATATCTGCTTTTGTTTTTGCAAAAAAAAGGACTACAATAAAATTCCTCAATAAACGTTCAAGAATGGATAGTAAAATCTGTCTAAACTAATATAATATTGGCCTTACCTGACTGAAATCGTTTCCTTAGATTCCCCAGTGAAAGTCAATGATCCAACTCCGTCCTAAAACTCAAATAATAGCCATCCTTTTAAAATTCAAGCCTCTTCCCCATTCCCGAAACCATTTGAAACAATGCTTAAATGAGCCTCTGATTTCTCTTGACACAATAGAAGAATCACTTCCTAAAAAAATACATTTTTATTTGGAGCTTCTTATTTTTGTCATACCTCAAGACATCGCAACGATTGATTGAAACGATGCGGTTCGCAAGTTGCTTTCAAAGATGGATACACGCTAAAATTTTCTAAATGATAATTCTGAAGATCAAAACTTACAGTTCAAGAATTTTCGGGAGCACCAAAGAGGGCACAAATGTTGCAAGTTTCTTCAAAATGTCCGATGGTAAGTTTTGCTGAATAAAATTGGTCAAAATAATGAGTTGATTGACTTTTGCAATTCAGCTTCAATAAAAATATACTGTATATAAGTATAGTTTGCTACTGTTCAACATTCGGATGCCTGACTGAATATCTTCTACTCCTACTAACAATAAAATAGTCAGTTCTGAATAGCTGAATGCCCCATAGTGGCATACTGTATTTGGACAAATTTGTCAGACCTCACTGTCAATCTCTAAGAAAACTGCTGAAAGGGTAACGGGGAGAATCGATACGACAAAACGATGCAGTTCAAGATCATCCAAATGAAATTCTGATGGCCTCTAAAATTCATCTGACATACGAGATTAATTAACTCTTCCAACCAAATCCTTTGTGTGCTTTTTGATTCGCTCTCGTCGATATCGAGCGAGCACTTTGTGAGTGAGTTCGTTCAAGAACAGCAGAATCACTTCGGTGTGTGGCTAAAGAGACTTCTAGTGAACACAGTGGGTCAGAGAGGTATTCTAGATCCTGCTTTTAGTTAGGTCTGGTTGGGTGTTTCACTTGCCTCAAGTCTAGTTAGGTTGTCTGGGTTCTAGCCTGTAATACCCGAGCCAGAAGCCAGACACCTGGCTTGATATCATGGACTTGTATTGGGTCTGGCTTGGAAACAGCTAGCCTTGGATTTTGGTCTAGTGATTAAAATAACCCCATCGTTAGAGGGATGCAGAAGTGGCTCAGCATAGCGCAGAACTCGTTGAAGTTGAGAAAGGCAAGAGTTTCGACCCAATCGATAAGCGACCCACGCCGCCCAATGCTTCAATGATGTCGTCAAGCCGTATGTCGAAGACTGAAATGCGGTTTTTGTTTATATTCTTGTCTTTCCCTTTACCTCTCCTTTCATTTGCAAAGCCCGCAAGATTCTTGTGAAAATCTCTTCTTCATACGGTCTCCAATCAATTAAACCGGGCTGGTCGCGTTCGAGTCTGGAATTTTAATAGTGTGCCTGCCAGGCGCTTTGGCCGTCATTATGCCCAAATTTCTGGGATAGATTTTCGCCCCAAAACTGGCTGTATTTTGCTTCAAATTCCTCTGTAATCCAGGCCTGGACCCAACTTCTGTTGTGAACCAGCCTGGGATTCAATGGTAGATAAAATCTTGGCTTTTAGGTGGATCTTGCTTTAAAATCACGCTTCTCTGGTATAAAGCGCGTTGCAAAATGATAGGACAACCCTCGATTTTTGCGATTTTTGATTTTAAATAACTAAAAATGCAAAAATTCGAAAAATTCGAATTTAAATTTTTTTTAAAAATTTAAAAAATTTAAATTCGAATTTTATATACAAAAGTACGCACAAATACCGTTTACCAAATAATTTATTTAAAAGACAAAATTTTTTAAGCATATCTTTATTTTACACCTGCCGCAAAATGATAGGACCACTACGTTTCCTTTTGATTTTCTACCTCTAATAACCATGGTTTTTGCTTACTTTTTGCTAATTTTTATTTTTAGGAAGATGGGGCATGGAAAGTAGCTTTCGCGGATCGAACAGATGAAAATTTTGATTTTGAAAGGAAGAAAGTTGTCGAATCGGAAGATCGCAAAAAAATGAAGCGCTCGCACCAAGTTGTCTCAAATTTCTTGAAGGATCCTTTCAAGTATGGCAAGAAAAAGTCTCTGAGACGTCATTGAAATCTCACGGTTCACGCTGAACGGCATATGGGACGTCTGTTGTCGAACTCGGTGATGTCGCTACAGGACGTCAAGGTACAAATTGGAGCTCCCGTCCACAAAAGCACTATTTCTCGAGCCATTAAGTGTTACATCCGTCACATCAAAAGAGCAGTCATGAAGAAAGCACCAAAACTGAAGCCGGCACACAAAGAAAAAAGAATGTCTTGGGCTCGGGATCACATCACCATCGATTCGAAAAAAGTAAACTTTTTGCCTTGAGTTGTTAACTATTTTTTCTTTGTAGGTCATCTTCAGCGGTGAGAAAAAATTTAATTTGGATGGTCCCGACGACAACAAGTACTATTGGCACCATTTGAGAAAAGATCCAATGCTTTGTGGGTAGAGTGTGCTCCTTGTTGACAGACAATTTGTCAGACAAATTTTCATTGACAACTTTTTTGTCAGACAATTGATCCGACAAACTTCCGACAACGCGTTTTCTAAAAGGGCGCTTAAGCAAAGCTATAAAGGTCGCGCGAAAAAAATTTGCAAACTTCTTAAAATATAGTAATGGATGTTTATTTAAGGATTTAGGTTTTTAGGGCGGGAATTTTTTTTGGAATGGTTCTAGTGCAAATGTAGACAATAGGCCTGGTAAATTCGTAAATAATATAATTTTTTAATAGTGTTTCTTAACTTTTCCCGTTTTAAATGTTTTCTTCAATTTTAAATAGCATTTAAAAATTTTTAAGTTTTAGCGAAAGAGTAATAGAGCTAAGGAAAGAGTAATAGAGCTAAGGAAAGAGTAATAGAGCTAAGGAAAGAGTAATAGAGCTAAGGAAAGAGTAATAGAGCTAAGGAAGGTAATAGAAAAAAAGAGCGCAAGATTTTAATGTACATTTGCATTTTGAAAAATTTGCTGATGCAAAGCATAGGGTTACGGTAGCTTATCCTTGGCGCGCGCTTTTTAGAAAACGCGTTGTCTGCAAGGAACACACTCTATTTGTGGGTGTCGGAACTTTGGAGAAGGACCACTTTGGAGAAGGAACATATGGGCGCTTTCAATGTGGATGACGTTCTTGACTTAGAATTTGTGACTTGTCGCATGAACTCGAACGATTACAAGGACGTCCTTGCGGATCAACTACTTCCTTTCCTAACACAAAATCGAGGGAAGCACTATATTTTTCAACAGGATAATGCTTCAATTCATGCCAGCCAATCCGATGCCTATTTTTGTATATATTTCTAGGATTTAAAAGCTATTTCGCGTTACTCAATTTCATAGCCGAAAAAATGTAGAATTTAAGGGTGGTCCTATCATTTTGCAACGCACCTTATTTAACTCTCTCAAAGCAAAGGTTTGAATCCAAAATGAAGGATTGAGTGCACCAGAAAGGGTTTGTTTTGAACAAAGAGAAACAGAAAGAAACAAGCTCATTATGAGTTAACGAACTTGTAAAACAATTCAGGCAAATATTTGCTCCATCCGACGTTCATTTGGCATTTTGAGTAAAGATTCCAAAGAGTCGAGAACCATAAGCCAGAACCTAAATTTCTTTGAAAACTATAATTTAGAAAGCTGACCAAAGAGCTCATGTTCTTCTCGCATCATATCAGTTGGAAGAAAAGTGGTGCACAAATCGACCCAGTGAAAGCCGTGTTCCAATGGGGAAAGCAGGGATAGTAGCTGGAAAAATTTCGATTCCTGATAAGTTTCTTTAGCAAATTTTATCCGATTTTATTGCAGATTTAGTTTCATTGATCAATTTTACTCTCACCCTTGTATTCCACAACTCTTTTACGTCTTCAAGCGCATAGAATCTCTTCATCCTCACCAGTGTCCCGAACACGTTCTGATACAGAACCTCGGCGTTCTGAAGTTGAATAAAGTATACTTTTATGTATATTATGCAAATTTCTATATTTTTAGCAAACCTTTCCATAAATGATTCCTTGAAATAGATCAAATAATGCCTTTAATGGAATCGTCAAATCAGCTCTTGTCAACCGAGATTTACTAAAGAAACGAAGAAATCAATATTCCCAAATCAATCAATAAATTAAACTTTTCAAAACTTACACCAAAAGCACATTTAGTGCTTCAAAAATCGTATGCACCAAATCGCCTTTCTGATTGGGCAAAGTAGCGGCTTGGATCAAGAGTGGAATCAAATCGATCAGCGTCTGCCGGGGGAGGCGAAACGACAAACGATTGATGTACCTAGAAAACATTAAATTCTTTTGAAAATTTCAAAGTCCTGTTCTCAGGATGTTTACTATATTATGATACCCAATAATCGAATTGCAATAGTAATCGATGGCAAGTGGATCGTTTTCCCGAAGTGCCACCCCGATTCCATGAGTGATGTTGGAAAGTCGAGTGTCCAAATCTCTGAAAATGTCCTTTCTTGTTGATTTCAAGACGCTGAAGTTAACTAAATTTTGTTGAAATTCCCAGAATTCGATTTCATCTCTTACTTTTCAACGAGATCCAGATTTGGGAACATAACCGTCGATTTGTTCGGTCGATGGAATTTTCGCTCTTTCAGCGCCTCGAGCGCCTCTTTGCAATCGACCGTGAAGCATGGATTCTTGAAGTTGAAAAGTAATGCATTTAAAAGTTTTGAGCTACAGAAATATTCAGCATTCCTTTTTTTAAAAAGTTTGATTTTAAGTAACTTATCCAAATATTTACAAATATCACTTGTGGAATGGAAATCTACTGAATTTGCAAATTTTTAGATGAAAATTTACAGTTTTTTTATGGATTATGAACTTTTACTCACCATTTTGGCCATTTTACGCAAATTTGAGCCGATCAATTAGCCAAGATTCAGCAATTAAATGTATTTTGTAACCTAAATGTCACGGATTTTGCATAATCTAAAAAACTAATAAACTTTTACAAAAAAGTTTTGCCCTATTGACTCAAAAAAAAGTTAAACAAATAGAAATAGTCAATGAAAGGTTTTTCGGGTTTTTTCTTTTTTTCTCCACCGCTGCTTGATTCTTTTCGTTTTTCAGAAAAAAAAATTCATGTATCCAAGGGAAACAAGAGAGAAAAGATACAAATGTGTTTTGCTTAAAAAATTGCAAAGCTTAGATTATCTTGTCAAAACCTTGGCTTTTCAAAGATCAATTTAGTTTTTCAAAAGCTTTAAAGCTCTGACATTTTATTAAATAAATAAAGAAGTAAAAATTTCAAAGTTTTGAAAATTTGAAGATTTGATTCAAATTCCATTTCATCAATCCAATTAAAATAAAGATTAGTAACAATTTATTTTTTAAAACTGAACTTTTAAAATCAATATTAAAAAGCAGAGTTCGTCATATGTTCATTTCAAAAAACACTCTCGCTTTTTTCGAGTCCAAGGTCAACTCGGGTGTGTTTGGATAGTTGGCAGAGCAAAAAAAAAGCCACCAATTAGTTCCTGGAATGCGCTATATATAAAAGGCAAGTGTCTGTTTGTCTGTCCGTTCGTCACACGCACTTTTCTCAGCACTCAGATCGTATTCGGAGTGCTTACTTTTTGATTTAGATACATATAACCAGCATAGTTCTTCGCTGGTTAATTCAATTCTCAAAAATCAACGCACAAACAAACGAGGACTCTATCCAAATTATGAAGTATTATAAAATTTGCGCTATATTATTGAACTCATCAATAAAATTCACTTCTACAATTGTCTATTCAGGTTATCGATCAATGGCCGACTTTTCACTACAAAACCTTGAATTAGTTTTTTGAATATTCTCTGTTCGAGCAATGACAGAGCTGGTTTCTGTTCCCATTCATTTCTTTATTACCCCCCTTTCGAGGGATGGGTACAGCAAACTTGTTCATCAGAACATTGATCACCAGTGATGCAGGCATGAGTTGGGGCTTCACTTTGGGCACTCCCAAATCAATTTTGATGGTTAAGAGTCGCTTTTTATCTTATAGTTAGATTAATTAATGTAATGGTTCAAACTGAAGTAAATTTACCAAAAATGCGATAAGGACCATTGAGAAAACAAGGATGAAGAAAAGACCAAAGCCCATTTTGATTGTAAGATTTCAGAGTGATTTCCGCCGGTAATTTGATCTCACAAATTACAATATTTATACTCGATTTGAGTTCATTTCGAAGTACATTCTTATTCATATGTATGTTCGCAAAACACAGACTAAACAGAAAATATTTTTGTACAGTTATGAATGAAGTCA
Organism: Mesorhabditis belari; assembly: GCA_958450365.1. Taxonomy (NCBI): domain Eukaryota; kingdom Metazoa; phylum Nematoda; class Chromadorea; order Rhabditida; family Rhabditidae; genus Mesorhabditis; species Mesorhabditis belari. Next base: position 14,799 of record CAUEEP010000825.1, read on the forward strand.
AACGACTCGCAATAGGAAATTGTGTGCGAAAAAAGTGATTCGACTTTTATACAGACAAATAAACAGTACAAAAAGTAAAGACTTTTCAAATTATAAATTGATGTACGCTTAAACGTCATCTTTTGATGTTTTTAGCTTTTGTGCATGTTTTGTCTTTAATGCCATTCAGAATTTTGAAAAATATTTGTAAATCGTGCTGGATACATTTGAATATGGATGTACTTCAAAATGAACTCAAATCGAGTATAAAAGTGAATTGTTAGGAGACCAAGGCAGAAATCCCTACGGAATCTTACAATTAAAATGCGCCTTGGTCTTTTCTTTGTTCTTTTCTTCTCATTGGTCCTTATTGGATTTTCGGTGAGTTTATTTCGAAATAAGTATTCATTTGTTATCTGATAGAATGCTCAAAGTGAAGCTCCACCCTGTCTGACCGATGATGAATGTCCTGATGGACAAGTTTGTTGTCCCTTTGTAATCGACCCTCCAATCCACCCAATTGGTGCCTGTTTCACGGGTTGTCCCTAAGAGATGAATCAAACATTATCGAATAAATACATCATGCAAATATTACGTGTTTTCATTTCTTTCTTCTTTTTTACCCCCATTTCGAAGGAAAGCACTACAATACTGTTATGTGGTTTGAATGGTCATTTAAAATAGTAGAAGGGTAACAGAATCTTATCTAACAGATATTTCCAATCCCATTTGTTGGTTTGTTACCCCCCTTGCGAAGGGTGTGCGCCGATCCCGCCGGTAAGTGCAATAGCGGGCCGACGCTGTATGGCGAGAAGCAAGCTTCTACAAACCATACCCGTTCCAAAAATTGATTAATCTCGGTGAGTTCAATAGAACTCGTACCGGAGATTAAGCCGATAAGAACAGAGGAAGTTTTATTCAGATAATATTGGGCATGGTATTGACCCCAGCCGGTCCATCACAATATACAAGGCAATACAAAATATAGAATACAACCAATAAAGAGATTGGGTTGCATAGGCTAAAATTACAGGAAAAATCAAGAAAAATACGGAAGTGGACAAAAGGAATTTGACTCACTTAGATAATCACAACTCACAAAATTAATCACACAACTATAAATCTAAGAAGAAAATATTTAGTTTAGCAGGGTTAATTTACGTCGTCTCATATTGTCGTTTGCCCGTTAGATGCTCCAAATAGATGTCCCGGGATCATTTGATTGCGTCAGAGATCATCAGCTTCTGCATGAGCAGTCCATATTTCACCGATATTTGGAGGCGTCGAAGAACGATCTCATTCAGGATGCACCACCCTCCAAGTGGGCCGACGATCAACGCGTCCAGAAACACATCGTTTAAGATGACGTTTAAACGTACATCAATTTATAATTTGAAAAGTTTGTACTTTTTGTACTATTTATTTGTCTGTACAAAAGCTGGATAACTTTTTTCGCACGCAATTTCCTATTGCGAGTCGTTTGACTTCATTTGTACATTTTTGTACATTCATTTGTCTTTTGATTCGTCATCTTTTGATGTTTTTAGCTTTTATGCATATTTTGTCTTTAATGCCATTCAGAATTTTGAAAAATATTTGTAAATCGTGCTGGATACATTTGAATATGAATGCACTTCGAACTGAACTCAAATCGAGTATAAAAGTGAATTGTTAGGAGACCAAGGCAGAAATCCCTACGGAATCTTACAATTAAAATGCGCCTTGGTCTTTTCTTTGTTCTTTTCTTCTCATTGGTCCTTATTGGATTTTCGGTGAGTTTATTTCGAAATAAGTATTCATTTGTTATCTGATAGAATGCTCAAAGTGAAGCTCCACCCTGTCTGACCGATGATGCATGTCCTGATGGACAATTTTGTTGTCCCTTTGTAATCGGCCATCCAATCCACCCAATTGGCCTGTTTCACGGATTGTCCCTAAAAGATGAATCAAACATTATCGAATAAATACATCATGCAAATATTACGTGCTCTCATTTCTTTCTTCTTTGTTACTCCTATTTCGAGGGAAAGCACTACAATACTGTTCGAAAAGTCATTTAAAATAGTAGAAAGGTAACAGAATTTTATCTAACAGATATTTCTAATACAATTTGTTGTTGTTTTGTTGTGTGTTGAAATTTTAATAATAATATATGGTGCCCGATGGCAATGGAATTGATGGATACAAATACAAACATAAGTACTTACATATAATGAAGGGATGAGGTATAAATCACAATAGAATATATAGAAAACTTGTTTTAAGATACATCAATTTTGAAGAAAAATACAAACAGTAATAATAAATGTAAGATAACAAGTAAGGACCTCTCTCTGTTCAATCAACATATTGCTTATTTCCGGTGAGGTGCTCCACGTAGATGTCACGAGACCATTTGATTGGGTCCGACACCATCAGCTTCTTCATGAGTTGACCATATTTGAGCGACACGTCGAGTTTCCCAAGTATAAGATCATTAGTAAGACGCCATCCGCCAAGAGGGCCGACCGTAAAAGCGTCCAGATAGACTTCGTAGTTGAGGGTCCGAAGTTGAGTGGCAATGTCGTCGTACTTGAGGAGCTTCTCTTGTCGGGCATTGATGAAGGCGTCCACTCGGTTCTGGAAGGGCATCGTGACGTCGATGATGGTCACCGTCTTCGCTTGGTCATCCTGGATAACGAGGTCGGCCGAAAGTTGGAGTTGGTGCCTGGAACTTGTTGATTAATACGGATTAATGAAGTTTCAGGGATCTTAACAGCCTTTACGAGTCGGTCCAGGATGGCGTTGTGTCTTCGGGTGATCGTCGCGAGGTGGGGCTTGCAATGGCACAGCACGTGGGGAAGAGTTTCGGTCGAGTGTCCACATCGCCTGCAACTTTTGTTACCATTACCAAATCTCCTAGTGGCATTTAGGGGGACACAGTCCAAAAGAGCTCGGTGGATAAATCGCCAGTCTGCAAAACGGGTGAATTGGCCCGTTTGCAGAAAGTGATTAGAGCAGTTTGAACTGGTCGTTAAGCTGTAAACTTTCCCCTGGTCCGGCTTGGAGGTGAGGCGCTGGCGGTAGAACTCTTGCTTGGCGTAGTCGGCTCCACATGTTGGTGATGTCGCTGGATTCGATTCTGAAATCTCCATCCATTGAACCGTTCAGATACTGGCTTATCTCTTGGTCATCACGTAGAGCCCTTCGAAGTCGTTTGGTCACCGTCTCGTGCAGGCAGGCTTCGGCGAATTCCATGACGTCTGGTGAGGTGAGTAGTCGGAGGCCGTGGACAAGTTGGGAGACATCTGCTAGACAACTTATTGGCTGCAAACCTAGACCACCCATCGGATTGGAGAGGTAGTTCCGGGCTGGCTCGTTCGGACAGGTTCATCCATTTCTTGGCGGCAGACTTGAGCTTCTTGTCGAATGCTGTAATTGGTTTCTTAACTACAACACCATTCTTTAGATGAAATGAAATGCATGGTAAAACAAATGTGTTGATGGCGTCGGCCTTCTGCAATGTAGCAAGCAGGGAGTTATTGACGGCTTCGAGCTGGGCGGTCATCTTCTCAATCACCTTCTGAACGCTTGGAGCGGAGTGGTAGCCGGTAGGTGTACCTAAGTGTTCGTAAAGATCATCTTCAGAGTGGACGACTATAAACTCCCCTTGTACTTGAAGTCGGTTGTTGAGGGCCACACGCTTCTTCCCATTGATGCACAGGCTGGCGCACTTCTTGAAGTTGAACTTCAGGTCAAGCCAGTCAGCTGCCGAGGACACGACATCTAGGGTGTTCTGAAGTTGGATTGGGGTACCGGTGATCACAGCAAGGTCGTCAGCGTACGTAGGCAAGCACGTCCACATCTCGGCCATGCATCTCGTATCCGTTGTTGGTTTGAGAGACGGCTCGGAGAAGTGGCTCCAGTGTTAAATTAAAAATTGTCGGTTTCTGGTGATGTGTTCCACATAGATGTCACGACTTCACTTCACGGCATCCGACACCATCAGCTTCTGCATGAGACGAGCGTAGCGAGCCGAGACTCCCATTTTCTTCAAAACGATGTCGTTGGCGAAGTCCCATCCTCCGAGCGGGCCGACGATGAAGGCGTCGAACAACACATCGTAGCCGAGGTTCTTGTGGTGCGTGGCCACCGTCTCGTACTTGCGTTGTTTTTCTTGGCGGGCGACTTGGAAGGCTTCGGACCGGTTCTCGAAGGGCATGGTGACGTCGATGAGTTTCACCGTCTTGAGGGCTGAGTCGACGACCAAGATGTCGAGGCGGAGATTCTCATCGAAGTTGGGAACACGCTGGTTGAGGCGGACTTCAGCTGTGGCTGGTGGCTTGAGTGCTTTGACGAGACGATCGACGATGGCATTGTGACGGCGGGTGATGGCGACCATGTGGGGCTTGCAGTGGCACAGCACGTGAGACAGAGTCTCGGCTGGATGAGCACACCGTCTGTCGCCTTGGCCGAAGCGTCGAGTCGCGTTGAGTGGCACACAGTCAAGTCGGGCACGGTCGAGGAAGCGCCAGTCAGCGAAGCGGGCGAAGGAACCGTCGCGCATGAAGTGGTTGGAGGCCGTGGAGAGTGAGGTGACGGAGAAGACCTTGCCCTGGTCCGATGAGCTTCTTCTCGGGTAGTCGCGGGTGGCCCATCGGAGGCACTTCTTGACACTTCGTGGTGGGATCTTGGAGTCGTTCAATTGAAGCGTGAGTTGGTCGACGAGCCACACCCATTTCACGGCCATGTACTTCTGGAGTTGAAGAGTGGCGGTTCGAAGGCGAGACCACATCGAAGAGAAGTCCGAAGATTCTTGGGCAAAGTCCCCATCGAGTCGGCCATTCAGGTAGTCGGCAAGTTCGTCGTGGTTGGCGGGGCGCTGGAGCTTCTTCTGGGTCACGTCACGGAGTTGGGCGTATGCGATTGGCTTCATGTCGGTCGTGGAGAGAAGGCGGTAGGCGTGGACAAGCTGGGACACATCGGCGAGCGTGTTCATTGGTTGGAACCCGAGGCCACCCATCTGATTGGAGAGGTAGAGCACTTCGGGGGGCGCACGCGATGGTAGGTTGAGCCATTTCTTGCCAGCAGCCTTGAGCTTCTTGTCGAAATCGGTCAGGGGCTTCTTGGGGACGACACCGTTCTTGAGATGGAAGGCGATGCACGGTAGGACAAAAGTGTTGACCTACCGCATCAACTTTCTGCCACGGCGCGAGAAGAGAGGAGACGAGGGCTTCGACGTGGGACGTCATCTTCTGCAGGGCTTGTTCGGCTGAGGGCGCGGTGTGGTTTCCAGTCGGCACCCCAAGGTGTTCGTAAGTGTCGTCTTCCTTCAGCATGACCATCGGCTTGCCTTGGACGTTGAATTGGGTGCGGAGGGCGGTGTGTTGGTGACCATCCACGAGGAGCGAGGCCCATTTCTTGGCGTTGAACTTCAGACCCGACCAGTCAGCAACCGTGGAGACGACGTCGAGCATTGGAGAGAGGCTGGTGGCATCCTTGACGATCCTCTGGCTTCTGGCCTCTGCTTTAAACAGACCGATCGTATTGATCGAAATGATCGAAAAGAGGAGAAAAATGGATGTTTATCCACTAAAATCTCTGCAAACAGAACATTTAAAAGCACAAAAAATTGACTTTTGATTTATATTGTAACCCTGTAACTCTGTACTATGTATTGTATTACTATTGTAAATTCCGTAAATCCCCTAATAGAGCGGCACCCCTCACCTTAATTTGACCCCGGCACCCCTAACTAAAAATCCTAACTAAAGTTAAATTTTTCGCAAAACCTTTTTGTAAAAAGTGCTTAAAATGATGTATGCTATCACTAAGTATAACCTACAAGTGATGGTAGTAAAATTTAAATTGATTCGAAGAAAAAATTTGCAAAAAGTTTTTGCCAAAAAATGATAAGGATTTCCCACATGGATTTCCAAAGATTAATTCCCCAATGATCAGACCAGAGGAGAAAGTTTTTGTTTTAAAGGTGTTTTTGTATTTTTAAAGCAAAAGGAAACGAGTTAGAGTAATTTCAGCAAAAATAATTTTTTTCAACAATATGATATCCCCTTATGTGATTTTTTGGGGATCCGAAAAATGGGCACCGACAATCGAGGATTTACGGTTACTCACTTTAAATTGTTTTAAAATAATATACCGGATTTGTATGTACTTTTAAGAAAGTTTTAAAAATTCACATAATGTTATTTCTGCTCTCCTTGAGTTTAGGCGTTGGGGCGATTAGTGGGTGAAAGGGAGAACGCACAAAGTGACAGTGGGTGGAAAGGATAGTCATTTGAAGGTGTCCTTTGTGCACTCCTGTAATCGCTCGCTTTCTGGCAAAAGGTCTCTACCCATACCAATCTCTTTGCTTCCATTTCCCATCTCTGGTTCGTCTGCATTTGACCGAGAAAATCTTTCGCCTTTTACTAAAGATTTCCGTGCAGACGAACAATTATGAGTATCAACGAATTTTTGGAAGTCCCCTTGAAAAAGCGGGATAAAATGGACTTGAAAATCAAATTAAGATTTAAAGACTGTAAATCTTCATGTCAATTTTCATGAAAATAAATTCCCTTTTTTTATCTGGAGTTTCAAACTCACAAAAGCACCTGTTGGCCTGTATGTTTGTGGTGTGTGGACTTTTAAAGTTTTTCTCACTTGAAAGAAAAGAAAATATTTGATCTATCATGGTCTCAGAAAATTACCCTTATTACTATATTCAATTTATGAATATCACTGGACTTGAAAATCAAATTAAGATTTAAAGACTGTAAATCTTCATGTCAATTTTCATGAAAATAAATTCCCTTTTTTTATCTGGAGTTTCAAACTCACAAAAGCACCTGTTGGCCTGTATGTTTGTGGTGTGTGGACTTTTAAAGTTTTTCTCACTTGAAAGAAAAGAAAATATTTGATCTATCATGGTCTCAGAAAATTACCCTTATTACTATATTCATTTTATGAATATCACTGGGGTGATTGGGTTGACGATTTGCGGTTTTACAATATGGATGATCTATGCAAAAACGCCAAAATCGATGTTGGGTTACAGGTCGCACATATTGTGGTATCAGGTGTGGAAATGAGTTGTACTCTTACAGACGTAAACTTTTTTTTTTTTACAGTATTTTCAAAAACTACCATCCTTACTCATAGTATTATCCAAATCTATTCATTATATCATAGGTTTTTCACGTTTGAGTATGCTGAAATGAAACTGTTAATCTCCGCTCGTTCCCTAAAACGTGATAACTTTCAAAAGCTTACCATAATTTATCCACTTTATCTTTTTTTAGCATTTTTGGCATTCTAGTCAGCCCAAAAATAGAATCGCATAGAAGCCAGAGACAAGATTACGGTAGCTTTTGAAAGTTGGCACGTTTTAAAAAACGCCAAGAGATAATCTAGGCTTGACTTTCACCAATTCTCTAGTTAAAAGTTAAAACAAAAAGTCTTAGCTTTAAGACATACAGGTGAATCTCTTAAGATAACTTAAATCGTTAACATCTTCAGCTCCTATCCAGTGCACTCGAACTCGTGCTTCATGCGACGATTGTCGAAGGGTACGTTGGGATTTACTGCATGAAAATGCACGGCATCACTTTTACCCTTTTTGGAATCACGGCAAAATTGACTTGTGTATGTGAATGGACCAAAATCTTCACTGAAAATTCTTTAGCAAATGATCTGCAGCCCGTTGAACGCAATGCTTCTCTCTTTGGCGCAATGCTTTGTCTATCGACACTATCAAATTCTCCCCGTTGAACACCGGTTTCGGTATTTTTTGAAAGAGGTTTCCCTTTCATTTAACTATCTCAGTTTCTCGAAACAATTCTATATAATAATTGCTTCACTCCATTATTTAACACTGCCTACTGTATCCTTTTTGTTGATTCAATCAGCGACGGAAGAAGTGGCCATGTATACGCCGATTGTCATTGAAATGATTCAAAAAGTAATCGAATCTTTCACGACTAAGATCTTTTCTAAAACCTGTAAACTTTTGAAAGCTACCGTAGTCCTGCTCCTTGTTTCGCTTGCTTTCTATATCCTTTATGAATCCTCAAAAACCAGAAAAAAATACAAGGTATTCAAGGATTAAGGCCACTTTTTCTCTAGTGCGTACCTCCGCCTAGAGTTAACCATTCTCCAAAAAACTTTACTCAGAAATTCAAAAATCATTCAAAGCAATTCTATAGAACTTCAAATCTCCAAAACTCGAGAGTCTTTGGGACGCGGTTCTTTGTGACCAAATTTTGAACTTAAAGAATTACTTTGATAATAACTACCCAATCATGTAGAAAGGCTAGATAAAACGGTTACGAGATTACGGTAGTAAGAACGGCATAACACTGTGATTTTCCCAACTCAGGAATACCCAGAGTTGGTCTATCTTTTGGTTGACCGAGATCTCATCCACGTGAATCTGAAAAATCCAATCGCTCCACCCATCATCAACTTTTCTGGAGAGATTGGCTGTCCAATGTACACGTTCCTCATCGCAATCGAGATGTTAACCCTGGTTTTTTAGATTAAACTTTGTACTTATTCAAATTCCAGGGCTTTTCAATCGTCGCTCACTCGTTTTATCTCCTCGATGAGAATCGGAATTTCATGAGTGAACGCACGAGGCAGTTACAGAGAAAGCTAATGATTGCTCTAATTTTGCAGGTTGATCGCAAAGCTTTCTAGCAATAGATTTTTAGACATTGGTTCCATTGATTTCGATTAGTTTACCGTGGATTTTCATCTCGATTATGATGGCTTTCAAGAGTTCATCACCGCCAGGTAAGTCCGTTGAATCAAGGTTTTTGTTCTGAAAAGATAAAAACATGCTAACTAACTCTGTGCCTTTGATTTGAAAACTTTTCATTTCACCAAATTCAGCCATGATGAACCTCGCTTTTCTTGTGAATGGACTCCACGGTACAATGTCCTCACTTTTGATCCTATATTTTATTGAACCTTATCGAATGTACCTCGTTACCTTTTTACCCACATTTTTAAAGCCAAAGCCCAAGTAGTTTGTATACATCGATTTAGAATTGACCTTTTTCTCTAGAGCATTGATTGTGCCCGCGCTTTCATCGACCACCGCTGTGACGCAATGGAATGGATCATTGCAAAACTCAAGTGCTGAATCAACTATTTTTGTCTTGATGGCAAACCTTAATCTCCAAAACCAGCTATTAGGTTTTTGAATTTTCAATAGCTTTTTTATCATCTTAGACGAAATTGCACCTGTCGAAAGGTTTAAAGCGACAGCGGCAAAAGTGACATTCTAAAGATTAAATTTATTGAAAACACCTGGAAGCAGACTAGTATTGTTAAGATTATCCAAAATGATGCTTAATGCAATAAAAAATTCACCGTGATTTCAAAATGAGCCTATCTAATAGAAAATCGAATGGAGATTCCGAATCTGAAATCAAAATTTACAGTATATCTCAGACCAGCTCATAACAAGAGGCTATGAAAAGAAGAGTAAATGAAAATTTCATTTGTCTTAAAGTTTAACCAGAAAAATTCCAATCATTTTTATAAGCTAACTATTGCAAGTTCAGTTTATTTCAAATCCTTGTCAGCATTTTAGCCCTTCGAAAAGCTTCTATTCATATCAACGATATGGCAAAGTGAGGTCTTTCAAAAATAAACATCTGCAAAAAGAAAATATTGCGATGAATCATTTTTTTTGCTAAACGATTTGCTTTTCAGAAAGCTATTGGGCCAATTTTTTCATTTGCTATTTTTAGAAAGCAAATGATAAAAAAACCTCAAAGTTGTCTTTCCATCCAAAAGCTGTATGAAAATCGTGATTTATTTTTTATAATTTAATTTTGTTTTAGGCCACAAACATTGCAATTGCACAAATGGATGCACGAATGGACGATGTGTGTGCTTCAAAACCAATATGCTCTGCAATAGCCGATGTCATCACAGTAATTCTTGCACCAACAAATAAACAGTTTGTTTTTATGCATTTTAGTTGATGTTTTGTTAGTTATAAGCGTTATTATGTTACAGTCATGGACAAAAGTCTTTACCCCTACCGAAAGTCAGCTTTTAAAACGCAAAATTTTTCAACTTTTTAACAAATTTTAAAAATTGTTTTCAAAGTATTTTGTAGCATTTTTACTCTAGTTTTATATCCCATAACCAAAAGAAACAACGATTTATTTTAGGCAACAAAGAACGACGTTAACAAAAAAAAACCCTCAAAACAGGTGGACAAAAGTCTTTACCCCTCGAACAAAAAGTGAGAAAAAACCGAGTATTTTAATATTTGGTAGGGCCTCCTTTTGATGAAATTATTGCTTGAATCCTTCTCGGCATCGAGTCGACCAAATCCTGTAAAATTTGAGGACCGATCTTTGTCCAGACGTGTCGAATGAAGTACCATAGCTCAATCTTGGTATTGAAGCGTTTTCCCTTCAATTTCAGCTTCAAAAACGCCCACAAATGTTCGATAACGTCCAAATCCGGACTTTAGGGAGGAGCAGCTACGAGCTGAACTCCATTTGATGTCCTTGTTAAATTGATGCTTGATTAATCTGACTCCATCGGAAGCATTAAGATTTGGATCCTTTTTGTGGGCCAAAATTAGAACCTTGTCTTCTCCGGGTGTTGTGACGGGTGAACGACCTGTTTTGAATGCTCGGTGAAGAATTCCAGTCGTTTTCTCTTTCTTGCAAAGCTTTTTCACCGTTTCGGGGCTGCATTTGAATACGCTCGCAACATGCTTTACTTTGTCGCCTCGTTTCCTTGCTTCTACAATCTTTTCTTTGTCGGGAATGGTCAGATAGGCTCCAGGCATCACTAGAATTAAAAAATAATAAAGCATTGTTATGTGAAAAATAACGAAACAACAGCAAGAAAATAAAAAGTTGAAAAGGGGTAAAGACAGTCAAATTTGGTGGCGGATCAATCATGTTGTGGGGTAAGAAACTTTTATCTTTATGCCTATTGACTTTTTTTTTTTCAGGAGCGATGACTAGAAGTTCACCAGGTCCGCTCGTTCTTCTCAATTCAACTTTGGACGCTCAACGATACAAGGCGATTTTGGAGAACGATCTTCTTCCATTTGCGACCACAAAAATTGGACAAGGATGGTTGCTGTACCAGGAAAACGCTCCATGCCACAAGTCGCAACTGCTAATGGGACGAGTTGTTCGCCTTGCCAACGGTGGTAGAGCTCGTCTACCCGGATGGTTCCGATCGAATGGAGTTCAGCTCGTAGCTGCTCCTCCCTAAAGTCCGGATTTGGACGTTATCGAACATTTGTGGGCGTTTTTGAAGCTGAAATTGAAGGGAAAACGCTTCAATACCAAGATTGAGCTATGGTACTTCATTCGACACGTCTGGACAAAGATCGGTCCTCAAATTTTACAGGATTTGGTCGACTCGATGCCGAGAAGGATTCAAGCAATAATTTCATCAAAAGGAGGCCCTACCAAATATTAAAATACTCGGTTTTTTCTCACTTTTTGTTCGAGGGGTAAAGACTTTTGTCCTGCTACAAAAATGCTACAAAATACTTTGAAAACAATTTTTAAAACTTGTTAAAAAGTTGAAAAATTTTGCGTTTTAAAAGCTGACCTCGGTAGGGGTAAAGACTTTTGTCCATGACTGTATAAACGTTAATATGTTATAAATGTTAAATGTTATAAATTTTATTTCACTTGTTGTGATTGGTTTGCAGATTTGGGTTTTGCATAAATAGTTTGAAATCAAAGGCTAATTTGAATTGAGCCATGTTCACAGAAGCCGATTACAAATCGTGCACGGCTAGCGAAAAAATTTCATTCGTAATCGGCTAGCCGATTACGCATCATTCGTTAGCGGCTGAATTTCGTAAGCGGCTACGACATATAGACGCCATATGCAACAATTTGAGCAGAAAA
>CAUEEP010000826.1:0-26884 GCA_958450365.1 Mesorhabditis belari
CTCATTGCTTTCAGGATTAGAATACATTTGATGTCATTCTACTTTTTTACATTGGGGATCGGCTATTTAATAATTCTGCTATGCAATTCGAGGCTATGCAATGTGAGGTTACAGGGGATCGAGAAAGCTGCAAATTTGAGTTGCTTAGCATGTTTACGAGAGCATGGTTATGGGGATTGGAGGGGTGCAAATCAACACCGGTAACCGTGCCATTTTAGCCGCTTGATCCAATTCATTGGCCTTGTACAGAGCGATTGATTTGTGCAACGGGAAATCGAGAGTGTCCAGTGAAGATGAGGAATCGAACATCAATCTTTTAGACTTTGTACATCTTTTGGCTTTAAGCTTGAACCGTACTTCCCAGAAAACATCAAAAATGGTGCTGGGTAAGTTTATAGAAGAAAAGGTTCGGAAATCGGCAGAAATTTCAATTTCAAGAATTTTGCAGAAAGTTCAACGAATGCGCAGATGGCGCATTCGCAAAATGCGCAAAATGGCGGATAAGAGGTGATGTAGAAGGACATGAAGACTGAGGCAAGCCCTGGACTTTCACGAAGAGATTATAGCAATCCAAGAAATGACCGATAAATAGAGAATCAAATGTTAGAGAAAATCGCTTTAAATTGAGGTGCTAATAAAATTTTAGACATCTACTTTGATGGTCCCATTAAAACTTATTTAGAATTTTTACGATAATTATTTTTGGAAAGCAAGATGCCTCTATTAATTCTTGACACTCTTTTTAGGTTTGATCTCAAAGAGAGTTGAAATGACGACTAAAAGAGTCGTCATTTCAAAACTGAAAAAAACGTAATCATTATTCTCCCGATTGCTGTACATGTGAAAGAGAATACCGAAAAGAGAATGTCTAACAAAAAGACAAGAAAATGACGGTAAAGATCTGCAATATTTCGCATTAGCTTCGCATTAGCTTCAATTTTATTTGAAGGATGTCTTAGCCATCTTCAGAGCACAATGATTTATATAGACTATTTTCTGATTTGAGGATCGCCTTTAGTGTTTGAAAAATGAAAATAGAGTCAGATTTGTGAAGAATTTTAATTTTCGGTAGGTTGAGTTGAGATTCGCTAGACTTTTAATGCTCGTATCCCCTTACAGAGATTAGAAACCCCTGGGAGACCGAATTTTCGCATCGAAGGTTGTCGAAAGGTGTAGTATCCATCTGTCCAAAATAGTTTTGAAGCAAAATAATAATTAACCCCTAAAGATTTCCGGCTACATTTCAAGGAATTATAAAATATGAAAACCTCAAATGATCTAAAAGGTAAGTTACGTATGCTATAATATTAGAATCTACACAAAATTTGACTTTAGAAATGTTCTATTTGTTTCATAGACCTACCAATAAAAACCTAGATAAAATTAGGGTCAAAGTCGGATAAGCCTTCTACAAAGCCTTTTCAGTATTGAAAGCCTTTTTTCAAATAAAATTTCCAACTAAAATAGTTCTTTGTGTTCTAAATAGAATTCTGCTACCTCTAAATATAATTATTTTCTCCCAAAGATAGATCGGAAAAATGGCAGAATGAGTTGAATAGTTCCTATTTTTAGCTCCAGACCAGAGGTCTGGTGTAGTGGTTATCACATCTGTCTAACATACACAAGGTCGGCGGTTCGGCCCCGCCCGAGATCATTTTAATTTTTCAAATTTGTCCGCCAATCGCTTTGCTTTTTTAACTACCAGAGGTAGTTTTTGATAGTAATACGAAAAGGTGAACTAGATAGGCTGGTCAAATGACTTGAGCCATAGACCTATCAACGCAGAATTTTACGCTGGATCCGAATCTGCTAAATAGCACTCTGTCAAAAGTTATGAGTATCCAAAGTTTTGTATGGGGTTTTAAAAACATCTCTCTTGTTAACAAATAACAAAGTAAGCCTCGGCAACAGCCTAAAAGCAATTTGCCTGACTCGAGCCGACTTTTCCCCACATTTAATGGGTAGAACAAACTGTAGATGTAGAGTTTTTGACAGATGTGGCCCCTTTTAGCCCTGTCAATTTCCGAGCGGCTACTGCGGTCTCGTGGTGTAGTGGTTATCTCATTAAGCGGGCTTTGAGTTGAAGAAGTTGACCACCCAATTGTTGATCTCATCGATGTCTTTGAGCTGTTCTTCTCGCAGAGAATGTTCCATAGTCCGAAATAAGTTATAATCTGGGGGAGCCATATCGGGACTATACGGGGCATGAGGAAGCACTTGCCACTCTAACTCTTCGAGTTTTTCCTGAGCCTTCCTTGCTACATGCGGTCTTGCATTATCACAAAGCAAGTGGATAGTCCTCGAATTACACATCATTAGTTTTAATCGCAGTTTGCAAAGATTTTTTGATATAAAACTTGAAACAAATCGGTTTTTTGGATTGTGAGAAATCTTGTTTTGAACGTTTTATTTTTGTTTTTTTGTTTCTCTATTCAACGCTTTCAAAAAACCATTCGCAGTCCTCGGATCGAAGCCTTTTTGGCGGGGGTTAAAAAACATCCCTTGGGTTTATAAGCAGATTTTTGAAATAAGGCCTCTATTAATGTGCTCAAACGTTCTTATTTCAGGAATGAGACGTCGATCGGTTGGTTCGTTTCTTGTGTGATGAGGCGCGCAAGCTGAAACCGGATTTTGTTAACTTTTTAAAAGACTGTTTCACCATCATGTACAGAGTGCGGCCTAAGTATAGTTACAAGGTTGTAACATCGATTTAAGAAACTGGTTGATTTTTATTTCTTGACTCTAGCTAAACTGCAAGGAATTTTCGAGAATAAAAATTGAATTGTCTTGATGGCCCTGTTGTGAACTTTTTCTCCATTTCTATCACTGTTTTAAAACTACATTCCATAAATTCTTATAGCTAAGTTTTTTTAATTCCTTTGTTATAAAGTGATTTTCAACCAACCATGTGCTCTTTGAGATGTGCCTCACGTTCCCCAATAGAGACCCACTTTTGAAAGCCCTAAATTGATTAACGATTTTAAACTCGACGGCTTGTTGAGCTTACTTATGATTAGATTTTAGTATTAACTGACGATAATCTCTAAAAACGAATCAATTTTTGTGAGTTGATTTGCTACACTTAATTTAATCTTTAATTATTTTCATTTTTAGAGATGGGAAGATGAAAACAACGCACACCGGAAGCATATCTCGACCCAACATGCTGGTCATAACTTCATCATGCTTTAAAAATTTTAGAAAAATAGATTTTTTTGAAAAATAAATTTAATTGAGCAAGTTGAACTTCCGAGCCGATTCAGTTATTGCAAAACTTTCTAATAATGAATTATTTCGAGCTCCAAGTTTAAAAATAATCGAATACGGCAACAAACAAATTCGAAATTCGAAGCATTTGAAATCTTTAAAGAATCATTAAACCTGTAGCCGGAAATTTTGTTTCATAACATTATTTAAATTTATTTAAAATTTCTAGTACATTATTTACCATTACATTATTTACAATTTTTCTTGGGACAGATGGATATTACACAGTTTTTCAAGATCATTGGCTCAAAATCAAACTGAAAGACAGCGTCTTAGAACAGAATCAGAATTGTTCAGAAATAGAACAGAAATTTTTAGAACAGAATGGAAGATGGTCGAGAATTCATGCTGGTTTAATGCAGATGCTCAAAATAACTCCTAAAACAGACTACCATATTAATTTTTTTTGAAAAACTTTGAAGAGGTGTCATCGCTCTCTTTGGATTAGATCTAAAGAAAAAGAGTCGTCTTGAATTAATGTCGTGGCATCATCGTTTCCTAAACATGCTCATAAACGTTCCCCAATCAGTGTTAATGGGATCATAAAAAAACGAAAAAGACTAGTTTTTAGATTTGTTTCAACCTGTAGCCGAAATCTCAGGATTTCATTTCAGCTGATTATTTACATCTTTTCGTTTTATTTTACACAGATGGATACTACACTTTTGATTTATTTCCATTATTTTGAGCTTCCCTGCCTCAAAATCGGCAAAAATCTGGAGGACCTAGTGAAGTTTGCTAAGGAGCATCAAGGATGGACTCTTCAGAAATGCAAAGCTCGTTTATTGAGTGATGAAATCAGGTTTTCCTACTTTGTTAATGGAATTGAGTATACGGGACGTCGCGAAAAAACCAAAGTGGAACAATAAAAATATGGCGGGTGGAGACATTCTCGGGTAGCTTTTCTTGATGGAACTCTACCGCTCAAGCGAATCACATTCGCAGCTTCCAAAATTATCCAATAAGCCATCGTTAAATCTGCAAATTTCTGATCTAAGCCTTTTCAGTGTACACTCTTCCGAGTGTTTGCCAGAAATGCTCAAAAGGATACAGGTCGGAAAGTTGGCTTAACTGCTCCATAACGGCAAACTTTTGTGGCGACACTCCAGAAAGGCTTGATGTTTTCTTGAAAAGTTTAAATTTGGTTGATATTTTTTGTTTCTGGTTCCACGCAATGACACTTGCGAACTCCCAAACGCTGTAGCATTACACAGAAACCAAACACCTACTACGGTAAGGCATACACGAATTGCTTGTCAAGGGAAATATTAAAAGGAAAAATTCATTAAGGAAATTGAATGGAATGCCTTTTGAAGGCAGTAAAATAAAACTGTGTTTTGTGAATTTTGTGTTCCTTAAAATTTTAATTGCCTATTGATTAAAATGGAATATGGCACCATGTAAAGCCAAGATGCAGCGGAACGGTAGACAAAGGGACCTTTTACTTTATATATTTCTTTGGCTTGATTTAGTTTGACAAGTATCTGAGGGCCAACTACACCTGTGGAGAATCGGTGAGTGCGTTGAAACTTTTGGATCTGTTTAAATCATTTAGAGCGAAAAGGAAAGAAAAGAAAGGTGCAGAAAAACGGTAGACAAACGGACCTTTTACTTTATATATTTCTTTGACTTGATTTAGTTTGAGCAGTATCCAGAATATCTTCAACATCAAAATCAAATCAACATTACAAGAGCTTTGTCCCCCGGGTGAATCGGTGGCAGGAGGTTTTGCAATTCATTCGTTCTAGCTGCTTCGGATCGGGTCCTTACAAGTTTCAACTTCGACTCGATCCATCTGGAATGATTCTAGTGGCTACATGTCTCTTCATTTGCTGATTCAAGGTGACATGATGCTTTTTTGATAAATTGTTAACAACTGTTTAGACTGTCCATCAAACCGCCTCTCCTTCAGAGTTAACTTTTCGTTGGATACTCTTGATGGCACAAGGACGTGTCCTCCTCTCAACAAGAATGTTTTTACCGTGAATCGCCGTGGAGTCATCACCGCCGAAATATAGAATATAAAGAATACAAAGTTTTCAGATTTTTCAATGTTATGAAGACTCACGCAAAGTGAGAATCAAAAATAAAAAGCAACTATTGTTCAAATAATAGCCTTTCAAACTGATCTTCAATTTTCCAATATTGACACCATACCCAAAGCCGATGGGTCCAATGCTAGAGAAGTGTTGGCCCAGTGTTAAGAATACTTAAAGAAGAACGGAAAAATACATGTTCAGAAGAAAAAGTCTTGTTAGGATACTTTCAGTTAGGAGTCATCGGACTGAAGAGACTAAGAAATGTTTTACCAAAGACTTATATATAAAAAAATTTAAGTAAAAATTGAGACGAACAGCTAGAGTAACTCCTAATGCGTTGAGGCTTTCACGGATGCCAAAAATGCAATTCTATCGTTATGGCTACCGGGATGTCGGCAGGGTTACCTCCAACAAAAATGTCTTACTGAAAGTAGGTTGTTTTGCTTTGAAGCTCAATCAGAAAAATTATTTTTTACAGAAGACCTGATTTTGACGCTTCAGGGCAAATCTCACTACCGAAAGCGTCATCCCGAGCTTGACGACAAACCGAGATACGAGATCTAAGACAACAAAATTTTCAAATCAGATCAATCAATTCTCAATTTTCTTTTATATAAAGACTTATATTACAAATCCTTATCTACTCGGTACATCTTAGAAAAGAACGGAAAAATACATGTTCAGAAGAAAAAGTCTTGTTAGGATACTTTCAGTTAGGATATTAACGATGTTACTAACTGCTACCTATTTAGCCGTTTGATCCAATTGATTGGCCGTGTGTCAGAGCGAGTGATGGTGAAGATGAGATGGTGAAGATGGTGAAGATGAGGAACCTAGCATGTGCATGGTGAAGATGAGGAACCTAACATGTGCATGTTTCATTCTTTGGTCTGTTTCAAAATTATTATGGATGATTTAACTAGTGAGCTTCAAAAAGAGAGATTTGAGCAAGCTTTCAAACTTTGGAACTCCACATTAACACCCATCAATTTTCAGAACCAAGGATCATTGCGTCAATTGCAGCTGGAATTTCTGAGATTTAGTGGGCTTAGAACCTCATCAGAATTTGTGAAAATCAAGTCTGAGCCATATACGGGTGGGTTTGCAGCTAAAAATCAAGTTAAAACAAAAGTTACATCAAGGATCAGTGTTGGATTATCACTAACCTAGCTAGCCTGACAAAAGGCTAACAGGTAAATCCCTAAGACTTAAACAGGCGCCGATACGCAAGCCAGTCTTAGGTATTTACCTGACTCTAGCTTTGTAAGTCAAAAATCCACCTAGAGGCTTTCCCGGTCTCAGAATCCAGTGAAAACATTTACTCCATTCACTCCAGTGAAACGGCCAACATAGGTTAAAAACATTTACAGAGCTCGACTGAAGTTCGACTGAAGAATGATTTTCTTCATTGCAAATTCTGTAAATCGACTCTCTGATTAGAGTTGATAGAATCGTTGTCAAACTTTCTCTTTTCCTGAAATTTTCTACTTTTCTCAAATAAAAAAAAGTTTTTCGTATCTCCGTGAATGGTCAAATTCTTGCCCATGTTGAATATGAATATGAATTCATGTTAAATAAATGCAAATGTTAATCATTCATAATACAAATCCGAAACACCAAACTCTCTGAATGTTTTTCCTCTTAAATGGGATTATCACTATTCTAAAATATTCATACAGAAGGGGAAGCGGTGAAAGAAAACGCTGAGGAAACACTTTTAATTCTTTTTCTTGCTTACCTCAGAGCACTGGCAATTTAGGTTTTCAGAAAATTAATCCCTTGAGAATTCTTGCCCAAAATTTGTGTTTTGAATATTTATTGCCCACGATTTCTGTTCTCTTCAATTTTTACAAGTAGGCGTGTCCCTCCGCGTTTTCCTTTCAGTATGAATAGTTGATTTATTGCCTTTTCAAAACGAATTCTTCTCGGAAAAATGTTCCAAATTGAGTTTACAATAAGAAGACTATCTATAAATAGGTTATAGCGCCGGTTAATTCACCCTTCCTTGATTTCACCCGGTCTTGATTTGACAGAAGTAAAAGCTTACCAATCTGTTGGCGAACTTCTTAGAGTTCTTAAACGAACTTTTAACCCAAACCCACAAAATCTCAGTTCTTTAATTTCTTAATTGATTTACATTCTAAAAGTTTTTTTCTGAAGATATTTTGTCTTTTTTGAATCGTTCAGACGTCAAGCATTCCGATTTTAAAACAAAATAGGTAAAGATATGCAAACTCGGAGTTTTTGAATGCATTTTGCAGTGTTTATTCGCTCCAATGAAATTTCGCATTTATTTGCTCGAATCAAATCCCGCATTTATTTGCTCGAATAAAATTCCTAAATATGTTTTTCTCTTTTTTATAGAAAGGACCTACACATTGCTGGATTCTTGATCCTGAAGTGAGCCTCCCAAGTTCAGCCTGACTTTGCCGTAGTTGTTTGTCCTTTCAGTTGCAACAAAGTAGTAGCATGCAAGATGATCCGGCTTAAAATAAAATCGGCATGTGAATTCATTAGTAAATTTAACTTAATTTAATTAACTCAAGTTTTTAGCCAACGCACCGAATCTCCACAGATGTAGTCGACTTTAAGGCGGAATTCCCTCATTGGATCCATGTCGTCAATTACATCATCGAATTTCAGAGTGCAGTTTGCTCAAAAATTACATACACAAGACAAAAAGCCTGATCTACAACGGCAATAAGCGGCATCTGCGGGACCATCATCAATGTCAGCGTCGGTCAGAATGATGTAGGGCTGAAAAACAGAGGTTTGGTCCTTCAGAAAACAATAAGGTTTGATATGAAATAAACTATTTAAAAAATAAATAATCATTAGATAAATTTTACTGGAGTCCTTAGATACGCCCCATTTCCACAGGTTGGAACCACGTCGACCTGAAATCTTTTTAATTTACAAAGTGTTAAAATGCCAAAATGACTCACTTGAAAAATCGTAGCTGTGACTGCAGAAAAGAAGCAGAAAAAGCCAAGTTTGAGCATTATTGGGAAATGATACTTTGTGAAAATCTACCCCTTTTATGCGCGAATAATGGGATTCTCGGCCGCCGGTGGGCGTGGCTTGACGCTAGCGGTTTTCTGTCTTCTATTTTCAAATTTTTTGTTGGCGACAACGGCTCACAATGTTGCTTCTGACTCTGAAAGCTTATGAAAGCAAAAAGAAAATTCTCTAAACAAGCCAGTGATCTTTCAGAAATCGTGTACAACAAAGGCTGACTGCGGCGTAAACGAACATTGTTGTTTTCCAAATGGAGTAAACCACTCAAAAAAGGCGATTTGTATCTATGTTGGTAGCTACTGTATCAAATCGATACTAAGTTTTTTGGTCCATAGATTTTCATAGATGAATTCAAAGGATTCTTCAGCTAATAATGGAAATAAAATTAAGAAGCAAGTTGGAAAATGGATTTAAACAATTTTATTTCCCAATTTTCTTTGAATGAAAAATCTTTCAAAATTTTTCTCAAATGAGTAAGACCGTGGTGCAGTCCATCGGCTCAGAACCTTTCTTATTTTTTTAAAAATTTGAAAAATTAAAACAAAAAGCTCGATTTTGCCAAGCTAATACCATCAAAGAAATCTTGAAAAGTTCCTGCGTAATGCAAATTCTCAAAATTTATGTTTTACTTGTAAAAATCCTTGCTTTTCGTTAATAAGTTTATAAGATTTTGGAAAATTAACGCTGCATTGTTTCCTGCCTATTTTAAAGTGCCAGTTTTTGTTGCCAGCTTTTGTTCAGATATTTGTTATTATCTCTTATTAGTCCGCGAAACAATATGATTTCAAAAAGCCAGCAAACGTCCATCTTGCAACAGACTGATGATCGATGTACAAGGAAAAAAAAGGAAAAACAAGAATACAAAAGCGTTAACGACCAGTGTGGCTTATTTCAATTATCGCGTCGTAATAAACATCCTTGAACATTATTTAAAAGAAGAAATATTGAATAGATCTAGACACGCAATAAATAATAGTAACTATACTTAGAGTTTAGAAACAAACAATGATCTCAATACCTTTCATGATGATGCCCATGATCAAGCAAAATTTACGATTCGACCATGATTCGACTTTCGGTGAACTATCCTTTGAATCGGATGTCAGCAATTCAAGATAACGACATTACGTTGTTACGACACGTTGTGTGCCATTTGAGCAGAACAAATATCAAGCGCTTTAAAATATTTAAAATCCGAAAAATAGCTATATTTTTACATTCAAAACGTTTTCCATCCAATGTAATAATTTAAAACAACTTTAAATGATTTAAAATTAACGTTTTATTGATTTCAAAGCTGCGAAAAACTGATTCAGAGCAATGTTGAATGTTTTGAAGGAAGGACCCCTAGTAATGAAAGTATCCTAACAAGACTTTTCTTCTGAACATGTATTTTTCCGTTCTTTTTTACGTTTTCCGTTCTTTTTTCTTAACACTGCGCCAACAAATCTCTAGCATTGGACCCATGCTTTTTTAGTTTTGATTTTCACTTTGCGTGAGTCTTCGTAACAATAAAAAATCTGAAAACTTTGTATTCCTTGTCTTCCTTTTTCTATGGGATTCCGGAGTTTCTAAATCTATCCAGGTTTCTAAAAACAGAAAGGGACGCTCAAAATTGACCTAACAACTAACTTTAGTTTTGTTCCTGAATCTTTTTAGATTGTGTCATAGCAATTTTAGACTTTCTAGATTATATAAAGAGTCCTATAGACGGGCTGATTCCACTTCCAAACAACAATGCGTTTGATATTGCCAAGCTAAACCTAAAGAATTCAAGTATTAGGTGAACGATTCTTTGTTATAAAAGGCATTTAACCGTAAAACCCAGTCGAACACTCAACCATGCACTGAATCTCTAGGTGAATTGAATTCAAAACTAGATTGTTTTCGTGGATGCTTAGCATGCGTCCACTTATAAAAAGCCCATCCTGAGCTTGAAGAAAGGAACTATATTAAGTGAGATTTATATAAAGGAACTATATTTAGTGAGACAAAGAATTCTTCAAAGAATAGAAGTACTACATTTAGCGTGATGTAGAACTATATTTAGTTCAAATAACAATATTTAGAGAGTATACGATTGAGGCAAACTTCATGCCTAAAGTTATTCGCAATTTTACTTAACTCTACTTTAGAAAGGTAGATACTACACTTTTCGAAAACTTTCTTTCTCTTCAAATAAATATACTTCAGTTTTCCCAGAAAAACTTTCTCCAAAAACTTTTTTAGTAATTTTGGACGAAAAAATTTTAGACTCAAAAAAGAAAGGATTCTTCAATAGAAAAAATGTTTTGTGTTATGGTCAATTCACGGTTGGAATTCACTGTTTGCTATGAATAAATGTATCGATGAAGAACAGAAAATAACCAACAAAAATAGAAGATCGCATCATGAAAATCGGCAAAACTTAATTCAACAAGCTGGCAACAAAAATAGAAAAAATTGTGATAAAATAAAAATAGAAAATTGTGTAAAATTTCATTCTCTGCTGCCATAAAAAACCACTAACCAAGAAACGGAGTCGTACGTTTTGTCTGAAATCGTGTGATTTGCCAAAACATGCTTCTCACCGCAAACACTTTGCTACTTTTGCTCTCAATTTCTACATGGGAAGTGACGTTTCAAGTGCGTTTCCTTAAGTTGCTTCAATTTTGAGATTTTCAGGTCGATTTGGTACCAACTTGTGCAAATGGTGCTGAAAGGGTTGACCGATTCTAGTACTTGATACTGAGCCTGATCTTAGTTAGGGCCAAGGCCCGAACCCTGGCCTTGTTTTATTTGCCTAAAACAACACCTGTAACGAAAAATTTACAATATTTCAAACTGGTCATTTTTTAGATTACTATCTCACCTTGAGACAAGAATTAGGAACTATATTGAGAGAGAAAAAGAACTATATTTAGAAAGGCAGTAAAACCAATTGTGTTCTGGGGTCTGCTGTGAATTTTGTTTTTAAAAGGGTTGTTTATTATTAACAGTTAAACCTGGGATTCAACCTTGCTAGGTTAACGAGATCCGCCAACCGATTTAATCCAAAGTGAACGAGATCCGATTTAATCCAAAGTTTAACTGTTAGTAAGAAACAACCCGTTTGAACAGAAAATTTACAGCAGACCCCCAGAACACAACTTCATTTTACTACCTGAAAAACTGAAATGGCCTTATCTATTTTCTTCTTGGAGTCTTTTTTCGTTGGTCGTTCCACACTGGTTTTTTCTAATTCAAGTGAACGTTATCTATTTCTCTCAATTTTTTAGGTGGTTCTTTCAGAGTTCATTTTTGCAAAAAAAGAATGAAAAACTTCGGGTTTTGATTTGTTTAGCGGGTTTTGCGGGCTGACTATTAGGGAAATGTAATCATTGACTCAATTTTGTCAGAAATCTTTTTAATCTAACACCTGAGATGGCCGCGAGAGTTGGAGTTTGTAAAATGAAACATCCCGCATTCAATTTTAGAAATGTTGCTTCATGGTTGGAAATATTTTTGACAATACCTGAGTCTAATAATATATTGAGGTGTGAAAGAAAATGGCTCTTAAAAAACTTTTTTTTGGTTTTTTAAATATGCATCGGAAGTGAACCTTGGGTGGACGTCCTGTAAAGTTATGAAGTTGAACTGGATTAGAGTACTCTGTGCCTTGTATTTCACACATAAAAGTTTGATTTTCTTGCAATAATTTTGATTTTTACCTTGACACCAATTCCTGGTTTTAAGATGTGGTTTAAATTGAGACCGATGCCAAGACTTTCAAACCCTGGAACAAAACATCATTTCATCACCAAACAACCCTTTTCAACGCCATTCACAGCAGAAACCTCCAAACACAATTCCATGGTATTAACTTAAAAACGTTGGCCGGCTTGAATGGCCCTATCTATATTCTTCTTCCACACTCCCAAAACTTCCACACTTTTTTCTTGTGTTTTTTTTTGACAAAAATAGCTATGCTTCATAATTTTTGACAAACAAGTTATTCTTTTCTAATTTGTCCTTCTGTTGACAGATTCAGACAACTTTTATTATTATTATCTCTAGTTAGTCTGGGAAACAATATGGTTTTAAAAGGTTACTAAAATTATCAAGATATTTCAATTATGCAAAGTTTCGGCAGAAATAGTCTATTTCAGTTAATAAAACGGCATTTTAGGTCAGTCATTCTTGCTTCTTCATTGTTCATTCTCGTCATTCTTGCTTCTCGTAAGCGCAAAAGTGCTTTAAGCGTCGGGCTGCAACAAGAACTAGCCGTCCTCGAGAATGACAATAACGGTTCGATATTATCAAACGATGAATATCATTGACTAGGTGATTTCTCGTCACTCCTCAACTTTCTTTTAGCCATAATCTTGGCTTGAATACGCTGAGATTGAGATTGAATCGACTAGACATTCGTGAAGGACAAATTATGTCAGGACAAATTGTGGAGGATGCCTGAAAGCTGGCCGAAAACCACAGGTGAGCACTGGAACTACTATTTAAACCACCTAATTGTTAGATGTCTACTTGCGAAACATCCCCGTGCCAGCCAAGCGGATATATAAGTTGCTACCCAAAAAACTGATCTAGGGTTAAATCATTAAGAATTGATTCATTATTTAAAACGCATTCAGAAATATCAATGACTCACTGAAATCTTCCACGGATTTAGGACTATCTCAAACCATATTAGAATCATAAAAAACTGATTTCAAATAACTCATTCCGACATTAGAATAACTTATTTAGAATAATCAATACCTTATTAATAATTGATTAATTATTTAAAAATAATTCGAAATCCTTAATAATTAACATCAGGATTATTTAGAATAATGATAATCCCATTTAAGAGGCAAAATATTGAGAGAGTTTGGTGTTTCGGATTTGTATCATGAATTATTAACGTTTGCCATTATTCAATAATCAATTAAGAGCAAGAATTTGACAATTTACGAAAATCTTTTTTATTCGTTGAATTCATAAAAAAAAGTTCAGAAAAAAGAAAGTTTGACAACGATTTTATCAACTCTAGTCTGAGAATCGATTTCAAGAATTTGCATTAAAGAAAATCATTCCCAACTTTAGTCGAGTTCTGTAAATGTTCTCAATCTATTTTGGTAGTTTTACTGCAGTGAATGGAGTGAATGTTTTTACTGGATTCTGACACCAGGAAAGCCTCTAGGTGGATTTTTAACTTACAAAGTCGGAGTGAGGTAAATACCTAAGACAGGCTTGCGTATCGGGTCATGCGTATCGGTTTAAAAAACGTGTTCGCCATTTGTTAGGTTAGCTAGGTTAGTGATAATCCAACACTTTTCCTTGATGTAACTTTTGTTTTAGCTTGATTTTCATGATTTATGCATTATTGACATTATTATGCCCTCACTCAGCGTATCCCTAATTTTCCTGATTGTACTGCTCTATCAAACAATAAAAACAAAAATAAAACATTTTTGTGAAATATAAAGCGTGAAGTGTGAAAGCCCATCAATCCGTGAAAAAAGACAGTGAGGAAGTGAGCCTCCGAAAAGTAATTTACTCAAAAGATATTGAAAAGACAACACTCCTTCTTCCTCTAAAATCTTAGAAAATTTTACTGAGTTTCATGAGATCTAATTACGCAATACAATCTTTTGAAATGCTTAGTAATAAAATATAAATTCTGAGCAAACTTTGGAGAGTCTTTATCATTGAGGCAAACTGGAAAATAAATGATAAAAATCGTAGCTTTTGACTGACATTCATGATCTGATTCTTAGAGTCGGGTTCGATCAATCTAGAGTATAAATTGCTTCAAACCAAAATAAATGACGGTTTGATATGCGAAAAGTAAAATGGCTGAACCTTTGGAGGAAGTTTGTTCTGAGACACAATATTGACACAATATTTGTGACACAGAAATCCGACCGGGATTTCTTATTGGTCATCTTGTGAATTACCACCCCACTTGCACCGGTTCCGTTTGATGCACAAACGAGAATTACCGTAAATACTGTAATTGGACCATGCGGTACTATTTTTCCTTTTCCCTCTATTTGGCTTACTATCAGAGGGTGGGGCACTATTTTACACCACACCGCCAGGCGAAAAAGTCTTCCCAAACCTCAGTGACGCTCTTTCTTTTTCAAAATTAATTTGTTTTTGCATAAAGATATTTGAATTATGGAAAGTTCCCAAATTGCACTAAAAACCTGTCATTGTTAAAACGAATACTCACTCATATTAATTAGCATATGATCGACCGATGTATTAATTAATATGACTCAGTATTTGTTTTAATAATGACAGGTTTTCAGTGCAATTTGGAAACTTTCCATAATTGAAATATCTTTATAATCTTAGTAACCTTTTAAAACCATATTGTTTCCCAGACTAACTAGAGATAATAACAATAAAAGTTGTCTGAATCTGTCAACAGAAGGACAAATTAGAAAAGAATAACTTGTTTGTCAGAAATTATGAAGCATAGCTATTTTTGTCAAGAAAAAAAACATAGATTTAATTAGTGGTTAAATATTATGTCTAAAACATCAATACAGAAACGTTTCATTTTAAAAAGTATGCAATCACTGAAAAAAAAATCACTCTTTGCATACATCTTGAGCACGATGATGGAATGAACACTATCTTGAGTTGTCTTACTTTGGTAGATAATAAAAAAAACTTGTTAGTAGCCCCGAGGAACTATCAAGGAGCTGCAAGGAGGTATAAAGGGACTATAAGAAGCTGTACTGTAACGAACTATAAAGGGGCTGTAACTATATATCTTCACAAAGGCAAAGACATTCGTTTCGAAGAGCAAAAACTATCAGGTATATAAGATAAGGATAAACACATAAATAAAAACAACAGAAAGAAACAAGCAAAAAAACCAAATTTATTTTTGAAATTAACAATCTCTATTTGTTGGTCTGCGTGCCCCAAAACAATGGCTCGTATGCTCGGATAAGAGCCTAAATTTATTAGTAAAAACATAACAAACATAATCTTACCTGTGGATCCACTTCTTTAAGCTTTTCCACGGTAACAATTTGCATTAAAAGACAGTTCTTGTATTTGCACAGCCCCACCAGCTCATCTTTCACGTAAAAGAGTTTCATGACTTTCTCGATCTAAACATTGTAAGCCAATAAACTTTGTGAAACTTAGTGTATGATAAATCGAAATGAGACTAAGTTTGAATAACTTCAGCAAGAGACACTAGTTTATGGTTGTGAGTTATGAGTTCACCTTCATACCTTGATGCCTCGATCGAGTAAACATGATGGTAGAGAGGGCGGATTCGTGTTTTGCAAAGAAACATCAGTGGACGCCTCTTGCTAGAATTGGTCCCTTAATTAATTGCAAAACTTCAAACAAACTCACATTTTTGACTGTTCGCGGATTAGATATTGCATCGTCTTTGCCAGATGGTGAAACAGCGCAGGGGTCGTGATTTCCCTTTTTTTGTCTTTGCACTGTCTTTCCAGGGGCAAAGCACAAAGATAAGCCATAAATTCTTAAGGATTTTGGTGGGTTTTGATAAAATTACTGCTAAAATTACTTGGCTTGGGCGATCAGATCTATCTATTTAAATAAAGTATTTTTATCAAATATTTTATTTTAAAAAATGCTTCAATTCCCTGAGAAGAAATTGAAGCATTTCCTCTCAGGAAATCAAGTTGAGGCACATTACCATAATTTTTCACTGTTTTACGAAAAAAGGGTTTTTTTGCCAAGTTTTTTTAAAATAGTTTATTGAAAGACTAATTCGACCATTGGTCTAGTTTTCCAAGAAACAAGTGAGAAATTTAGAGTACAAGGAAAAAAAGGAAAAACAAGAATACAAAAGCGTTAACGACCAGTGTGGCTTATTTCAATTATCGCGTCGTAATAAACATCCTTGAACATTATTTAAAAGAAGAAATATTGAATAGATCTAGACACGCAATAAATAATAGTAACTATACTTAGAGTTTAGAAACAAACAATGATCTCAATACCTTTCATGATGATGCCCATGATCAAGCAAAATTTACGATTCTTAAGTAAGACGAAATTAACTCCAAAAGGAAAAGGCATACCTTCATTCAACTACCGAATGTATAACTTCTACCCAAGTCGATCACTCCAATTTTTTTTCTCGCAGTTGAGAAGCCGTTGTAAAATATGTTTTGCTATGATAAGCTTTTCCCATTTTCTATGAATAAATTGCTCTACAAAGGAAAATATGAAAAGCAGGCAACTTGGGTAAACATGCGGGTTTTTCATCCAGGGTAAGGGGGAAGTTTCAGTGTCGGCAAATGGATTGATCCATCAAACAGCCAGTCAATAGCATTGACCATTAGTTACCGGAAATAACATTGAATTTGAAAAATAAGTTTGTTAAGTATGTATTTTAAAGCTTAGTAACCTTTTGAAATTCTATTGTTTGGCGGACTAATAAAAGATGATAACAATATATGAATAAATGTCTGAATCTCTTAACAACAGAACAAGTTAGAAAAGGCTGACATTTTTAAAAATTAAAAAATTTTTGGAAAAGATTATGACGCCAGCTCTTTTTCATGAAAAAGACTAAGATATGATTAATGAAGAAGAGACAGATACAAAAATGTCGTTAGAAATTGAAATTCATCAATTATTAGAAAAATCTGACATTATTTATTTATAGCCACTGAAAAAAGGGTAGACTTAGCAAAGAGCTTACTCATTTCGCAATTAGAATCATCAATATCTAATGAAGAATTGATTAATTATTTAAAACGCATTCAGAAATATCATTGACTAACTGAAATCTTCCATTGATTTAGGACCATCTCAAATCGTACAAAGTGAGGTAAATACCAATGGCTGATTTGTTTGAAAAGTGTGGAAGTTTTGGGACTTTGATATCCTTTGACAATGTACGTGAA
Organism: Mesorhabditis belari; assembly: GCA_958450365.1. Taxonomy (NCBI): domain Eukaryota; kingdom Metazoa; phylum Nematoda; class Chromadorea; order Rhabditida; family Rhabditidae; genus Mesorhabditis; species Mesorhabditis belari. The sequence continues at coordinate 17,195 of CAUEEP010000826.1, forward strand.
CGTCAAGTTTGACCATTCAAACTTAATCTTTTTCGAGTTTGAGAAACTTAGTGTGTGATAGGTAGAAAAAAGACCAAATTTGAATAACTTTAGCAAGAGACACAGTTTATGGTTATGAGTTTATGAGTTCACCGTCTCGAAAGTGTATTAGGTACAATTCATTTTTATACAGTGTGTTTGTGGTAAATTCTTATGTAAATCCTCGTTAACGAATAAATTTCGATAGTAAACTATGAAGAGTTACCTACTACTGAAGATTTTCTAGATTTTCGAAAATTGTAGATTCTTTAGACCCTATTCAAAAATGCGAAGAAGAATATAGATAGGGCCATTCAAGCCGGCCAACGTTTTTAAGTTAATACCATGGAATTGTGTTTGGAGGTTTCTGCTGTGAATGGCGTTGAAAAGGGTTGTTTGGTGATGAAATGATGTTTTGTTCCAGGGTTTGAAAGTCTTGGCATCGGTCTCAATTTAAACCACATCTTAAAACCAGGAATTGGTGTCAAGGTAAAAATCAAAATTATTGCAAGAAAATCAAACTTTTATGTGTGAAATACAAGGCACAGAGTACCTCTAATCCAGTTCAACTTCATAACTTTACAGGACGTCCACCCAAGGTTCACTTCCGATGGACATTTAAAAACCAAAAAAAGTTTTTAAGAGCCATTTCTTCACTCCTCAATATATTATTAGACTCAGGTATTGTCAAAAATATTTCCAACTATGAAGCAACATTTCTAAATTGAATGGTGGATGTTTCATTTTACAACCTTAACTCTCGCGGCCATCTCAGTAAAAGATTAAAAGATTTCTGACAAAATTGAGATCAATGATTACATTTCCTTAATAGTCAACCCGCAAAACCCGCTAAAACAAATCAAAACCCGAAGTTTTTCATTCTTTTTTTGCAAAAATGAACTCAGAAAGAACCACCTAAAAAATTGAGAGAAATAGATAACGCTCACTTGAATTAGAAAAACCAGTGTGGAAATGACCAACGAAAAGACCTCAAGAAGAAAATAGATAAGGCTATTTCAGTTTTCAGGTAGTAAAATGAAGTTGTGTCTTGGGAGTCTGCTGTAAATTCTTGTTCAAACGGGGTTAGTTTCATACTAACAGTTAAACTTTGGATTAAATCGGATCTCGTTCACTTTGTGATTAAATCGGATTACGGATCTCGTTAACCTAGCAAGGCTGAATCCCAGGTTTAACTGTTAATAATAAACAACCCTTAAAAACAAAAATCACAGCAGATCCCAGAACACAATTGATTTTACTGCCTTTCAAATATACGTTCTTTTCTCTCTCAATAGAGTTCCTAATTTTTGTCTCAAGGTGAGATAGTAATCTAAAAAAATGACTCAGTTTGAAATATTGTAAATTTTTCCGTTAGGCAGGTGTTGTTTTAGGCAACATAAACAAAGGCTAGGGTTCGGGGCCCTGGGCCCTAACTAAGATCAGGCTCAGCATCAAGCACTAGGAATCGGTCAACACCTTTCAGCTACCATTTGGCACAAGTTGGTACTCAAATCGACCTGAAAATCTCAAAATTGAAGCAACTTTTGCTGAAACGCACTTGAAAACGTCACTTCCCATGTAGAAATTGAGAGCAAAAGTAGCAAAGTGTTTGCGGTAGAGAAGCATGTTTTGGCAAATCATTATCGATTTCAGACAAAACGTACGACTCCCTTCTTGGTTAGTGGTTTTTATGGCAGTAGAGAATGAAATTTTACACAACTTTTCTATTTTTATTTTATCACAATTTTTTCTATTTTGTTGCCAGCTTGTTGAATTAAGCTTTGCCGATTTTCATGATGCGATCTTCATTTTAGTTGGTTATTTTCAGTTCTTCATCGATACATTTATTCATAGCAAACAGTGAATTCCAACCGTGAATTGACCATAACACAAAACATTTTTTCTATTGAAGACTCCTCTTTTTGAGTCTAAAATTTTTCTAGTCCAAAATAATAATAAAAGTTTTTGGAGAAAGTTTTTCTGGGAAAACTGGAAGTATATTTATTTGAAGAGACAGAAAGAAAGTTTTCGGAAAAGTGTAGTATCTACCTTCTAAAGTAGAGCTAAGTAAAATTGCTGAATAATCCTTAGGTATGAAGTTTGCCTCAATCGCATACTTCTTAAATATTGTTATTTGAACTAAATATAAGTTCTACATCACGCTAAATGTAGTACTTCTATTCTTGAAGACTCCCTCTTGTCTCAATCAAATATAGTCTCCTTTATATAAATCTCAACTTAACATAGTTCCTTTCTTCAAGCCTAGATTAGATTTTTTTTATAGTTAGTGGGACTTGACGCTAAGCATCCACGAAAAAAACAATCTAGTTTTTGAATTCAATCCACCCAGAGATTCAGTGCATGGTTGAGTGTTCGGACTGGGTTTTACGGTTAAATGCCTTTTATAACAACAACTCGCTCCACCTAACACTTGGAATTTTTAGGTTTAGCTCTAGTAATATCAAACGCATTGTTGTTTGGAAGTGGAACCCAGCCGTCTACATATAGACTCCTTATAGCACTTTAGAAAGTCTAAAATTGTTTATTAAGAACACAATCTAAAAAGATTCAGGAACAAAACTAAAGAAGTTGTTAGGTCAATTTTTGAGCATCCCCTTTCTGTTTTTAGAAACCTGGATAGATTTTTAGAAACCCGGAATCCCATAGAAAAAAAAGGAAGACAAGGAATACAAAGTTTTCGTGATTTTTTATTGTTACGAAGACTCACGCAAAGTGAAAATCAAACTAAAAAGCATGGGTCCAATGCTGTGAGACTTTGTTGAAGCAGTGTTAAGAAAAAAGAACGGAAAACGTAAAAAGAATGGAAAAATACATGTTCAGAAGAAAAGTCTTGATAGGATACTTTCATTACTAGGGTCCTTCCCTCAAAACATTCAACATTGCTCTGAATCAAGTTCTTTCGCAGCTTTGAAATCAATAAAACGTTAATTTTAAATCATTGAAAAGTTGTTTTAAATTATTACATTGGATGGAAAACGTTTCGAATGTAAAAATATAGCTATTTTTCGGATTTTAAAGATTTTAAAGCGCTTGATATTTGTTCTTGCTCAAATGGCACACAACGTGTCGTAACAATCGTAATGTCGTTATCTTGAATTGCTGACATCCGGATTCAAAGGGATAGTTCACCTGGAAAGTCGAATCATGGTCGAATCGAAAATTTTGCTTGATCATGGGCATTATCACGAAAGGTATTGAGACCATTGTTTGCTTCTAAACTCTAAGTATAGCTACTATTATTTATTGCGCGTCTAGATCTATTCAATATTTCTTCTTTAAATAATGTTCAAGGATGTTTATTACGACGCGATAATTGAAACTTGTTACACTGGTCGTTAACGCTTTTGTATTCTTGTTTTTCCTTTTTTTTCCTTGTACATCGATCATCAGTCTGTTGCAAGATGGACGTTTGCTGGCTTTTGAAATCATATTGTTTCGCGGACTAATAAAGTAGTGATAATAACAAATATCTGAACAAAAGCTGGCAACAAAAACTGGGCACTTTAAAATAGGGCAGGAAACAATGCAGCGTTAATTTTCCAAAATCTTATAAACTTATTAACGAAAAGCAAGGATTTTTACAAGTAAAAACATAAATTTTGAGAATTTGCATTACGCAGTGAACTTCAAGATTTCTTTGATGGTATTAGCCTGGCAAAATCGAGCTTTTTGTTTTAATTTTTTCAAATTTTTAAAAAAATAAGAAAGGTTCTTGAGCCGATGGACCGTACCTCATTGTCTTACTCATTTGAGAAAAAATTTTGAAAAGATTTTTCATTCAAAGAAAATTGGGAAATAAAATTGTTTAAATCTCATTTTCCAACTTGCTTCTTAATTTTATTTCCATTATTAGCTGAAGAATCCTTTGAATTCATCTATGAAAATCTATGGACTAGAAACTTAGTATCGATTTGATACAGTAGCTGCTTCAACATAGATACAAATCGCCTTTTTTGAGTGGTTTACTCCATTTGGAAAATAACAATGTTCGTTTACGCCGCAGTCAGCCTTTGTTGTACACACGATTTCTGAAAGATCACTGGCTTGTTTAGAGAATTTTCTTTTGCTTTCATAAGCTTTCAGAGTCAGAAGCAACATTTTGAGCCGTTGTCGCCGCAACAAAAATTTGGAAAATAGAAGACAGAAAACCGCTAGCGTCAAGCCACGCCCACCGGCGGCCGAGAATCCCAATATTGCGCATAAAAGGGGTAGATTTTCAAAGTATCATTTCCCAATAATGCTCAAACTTGGCTTTTTCTGCTTCTTTTCTGCAGTCACAGCAAGGATTTTTCAAGTGAGTCATTTTGGCATTTTAACACTTTGTAAATTAAAAAGATTTCAGGTCGACGTGATCCAACCTGTGGAAATGGGGCGCCTCTCAGGACTCCAGTAAAATTTATCTAATGATTATTTATTTTTTAAATAGTTTATTTCATATCAAACCTTATTGTTTTCTGAAGGACCAAATCCTCTGTTTTTCAGCCCTGCCATCATTCTGAATCCGACGCTGACATTGATGATGGTCCCGCAGATGCCGGCTTATTGCCGTTGTAGATCAGGCTTTTATGTCTTGTGTATGTAATTTTTGAGCAACTGCACCCTGAAATCTGATGATGTAATTTAACGATGACATGGATCCAATGAGGGAATTCCGCCTTAAAGTCGACTACATCTGTGGAGATCTCAAAAGTCTTGGTTAAAAATCCTGAGTCAATTCAAATTAAGCTAAATTCTACTAATGAATCTACACATGCCGATTTTATTTTAAGCCGGATCATCTTGCATGCTACTACTTTAAGCTGCAATCCGAAAGGACAAACACCGATGGCAAAGTCAGGCTGAACTCCTGGGAGGCTCACTTCAGGATCAAGAATCCAGCAATGTGTAGGTCCTTCTATAAAAAGAGAAAAACATAAGTTTAGGAATTCTTATCCGAGCAAATAAATGTGGGATTTGATCTCCGAGCAAATAAATGCGAAATTTCATTGGAGCGAATAAACACTCGCAAAATGCATTCAAAAATCCCGAGTTTGTCATATTCTTACCTCTTTGTTTTAAAATCGGAATGCTTGACGTCTGAACGATCCAAAAAGACAATATTCCTAGAAACCCTTAGAATGTAAATCAATTAAGAAAATTAAAGAACTGAGATTTTGTGGGTTTGCTGTTAAAAGTCTCGCTTAAGAACTCTAAGAAGTTCGCCAACAGATTGGTAAGCTTTTACTTCGTCAAATCAAGACCGGGTGAAATCAAGGAAGGGGGTGAATTAACCGGCGCTTATAACCTATTTATAGATAGTCTTCTTATTGTAAACTCAATTTGGAACATTTTCCTATGGAAGAATTTGTCTTTGAAAAGGCAATAAATCAACTATTCATACTGAAAGGAAAACGCGGAGGGACACGCCTACTTGTAAAAATTGAAGAGAACAGAAATCGTGGGCAATAAATATTCAAAACACAAATTTTGGGCAAGAATTCTCAAGGGATTAATTTTCTGAAAACCTAAATTGCCAGTGCTCTGAGGTAAGCAAGAAAAAGAATTAAAAGTGTTTCCTCAGCGTTTTCTTTCACCGCTTCCCCTTCTGTATGAATATTTTAGAATAGTGATAATCCCATTTAAGAGGAAAAACATTCAGAGAGTTTGGTGTTTCGGATTTGTATTATGAATGATTAACATTTGCATTTATTTAACATGAATTCATATTCATATTCAACATGGGCAAGAATTTGACCATTCACGGAGATACGAAAAACTTTTTTATTTGAGAAAAGTAGAAAATTTCAGGAAAAGAGAAAGTTTGACAACGATTCTATCAACTCTAATCAGAGAGTCGATTTACAGAATTTGCAATGAAGAAAATCATTCTTCAGTCGAACTTCAGTCGAGCTCTGTAAATGTTTTTAACCTATGTTGGCCGTTTCACTGGAGTGAATGGAGTAAATGTTTTCACTGGATTCTGAGACCGGGAAAGCCTCTAGGTGGATTTTTGACTTACAAAGCTAGAGTCAGGTAAATACCTAAGACTGGCTTGCGTATCGGCGCCTGTTTAAGTCTTAGGGATTTACCTGTTAGCCTTTTGTCAGGCTAGCTAGGTTAGTGATAATCCAACACTGATCCTTGATGTAACTTTTGTTTTAACTTGATTTTTAGCTGCAAACCCACCCGTATATGGCTCAGACTTGATTTTCACAAATTCTGATGAGGTTCTAAGCCCACTAAATCTCAGAAATTCCAGCTGCAATTGACGCAATGATCCTTGGTTCTGAAAATTGATGGGTGTTAATGTGGAGTTCCAAAGTTTGAAAGCTTGCTCAAATCTCTCTTTTTGAAGCTCACTAGTTAAATCATCCATAATAATTTTGAAACAGACACAAAGAATGAAACATGCACATGTTAGGTTCCTCATCTTCACCATGCACATGCTAGGTTCCTCATCTTCACCATCTTCACCATCTCATCTTCACCATCACTCGCTCTGACACACGGCCAATCAATTGGATCAAACGGCTAAATAGGTAGCAGTTAGTAACATCGTTAATATCCTAACTGAAAGTATCCTAACAAGACTTTTTTCTTCTGAACATGTATTTTTCCGTTCTTTTCTAAGGATATACCGAGTAGATAGGATTTGTAATATAAGTCTTTATATAAAAGAAAATTGAGAATTGATTGATCTGATTTGAAAATTTTGTTGTCCTAGATCTCGTATCTCGGTTTGTCGTCAAGCTTCCGGATGACGCTTTCGGTAGTGAGATTTGCCCTGAAGCGTCAAAATCAGGTCTTCTGTAAAAAATAATTTTTCTGATTGAGCTTCAAAGCAAAACAACCTACTTTCAGTAAGACATTTTTGTTGAGGTAACCCTGCCGACATCCCGGTAGCCATAACGATAGAATTGCATTTTTGGCATCCGTGAAAGCCTCAACGCATTAGGAGTTACTCTAGCTGTTCGTCTCAATTTTTACTTAAATTTTTTTATATATAAGTCTTTGGTAAAACATTTCTTAGTCTCTTCAGTCCGATGACTCCTAACTGAAAGTATCCTAACAAGACTTTTTCTTCTGAACATGTATTTTTCCGTTCTTCTTTAAGTATTCTTAACACTGGGCCAACACTTCTCTAGCATTGGACCCATCGGCTTTGGGTATGGTGTCAATATTGGAAAATTGAAGATCAGTTTGAAAGGCTATTATTTGAACAATAGTTGCTTTTTATTTTTGATTCTCACTTTGCGTGAGTCTTCATAACATTGAAAAATCTGAAAACTTTGTATTCTTTATATTCTATATTTCGGCGGTGATGACTCCACGGCGATTCACGGTAAAAACATTCTTGTTGAGAGGAGGACACGTCCTTGTGCCATCAAGAGTATCCAACGAAAAGTTAACTCTGAAGGAGAGGCGGTTTGATGGACAGTCTAAACAGTTGTTAACAATTTATCAAAAAAGCATCATGTCACCTTGAATCAGCAAATGAAGAGACATGTAGCCACTAGAATCATTCCAGATGGATCGAGTCGAAGTTGAAACTTGTAAGGACCCGATCCGAAGCAGCTAGAACGAATGAATTGCAAAACCTCCTGCCACCGATTCACCCGGGGGACAAAGCTCTTGTAATGATAAATATTTCAATGATAAATACTTCAACATCAAGATTGAATATTTCAACATCAAGCTAATGATAAATACTTCAACATCAAGATTGAATATTTTACAAAGCCCAGAAGTAAAATAGACACAAAAACCGTAAGATGTAAGCTTCTTAAGTTCTTAGCGCTCCAAGATAGATGTGGTGACAAGGTACACAGCTAAACTTGAGAAACAAGTGTCAATGTTCTATATACTAAAATGAACAAGGGTTTAGTTCATTTCCCAAAAGGGCATAATTTCACCTCTAGAACTCTAGAGCCAGAAAAACTGAAAAAAGTTGACTGAAAAAATCTTACTGAAAAATGCATGTTTCATTCTTTGGTCTGCTTCACCTTCAAATGCGTTTTATCTTAAAATCATTATTGTTATAGGTTTTATAAGTTTGCAATTGTATTTTGTGATTTAACTTTAAAGCTTTAAAGTAAAGAGATTTGAGCCAGCTGACAAACTTTGGAACTCCAAATTAACAAAATTCAAAAACAAGGTCCATTGCGTCAATCACAGCTAGAATATATTATATATGAAAAATAAGTTCCTTTTCTTTCAATATATATGGTTGAAATGGTTTTGGTCTTTCTTGTTATTTTCTCTGCATTAAAAAGTGAAAAGCCGAATACACTAGAAGGCTTGTGTTTGCACCATCTTTACACTCAAAGTACGCGACAAAGAATGGAAAATTAAATTGAAATTTTTGAATTTTGATTGCCAAAAATTGGGAAAAAAGACTTCAAAAAATGAGGTCAATATTTTTTTCCGGTAGTTTTCGATGATTGCACAATAGGCTGCATCTAATGCCAAATAATTGAACCTCTATCAATGAATACGGTGACGGAGTACTGTACTCAGACAGACAGACAGCCGACCGAGTACTGTACTCGGAAAGTGTAAAAACTCGTCCTTCTGGTGGACTCGATTTTTGTACAAACAGGGTGACTTTAGAGCATTAAAAAGTGAAAAGCCGAATACACTAGAAGGGGGTGTTTGCACCATCTTTACACTCAAAGCACGCGACAAAGAATGGAAAATTAAATTGAAATTTTTGAATTTTGATTGCCAAAAATTTGAATTTTGATTGCCATTTCTCCTATACCAAATTTTACATTTCTCTTTTTTTGGAGCTCAAAAATGATTCAAAATTAAGGTTGACGTTTCAGGATAAAGCTCGAAGTGCAGAAAAATGAAGACAATGAAGGGAAAAGTAAAAATGTAATAGCATGTCTGTTTTTCAAGACAAACGGATCGGTTGGGGACTCGAACCCAACGCAAAAGGTCGCATGAGTTCTGTAGCCCAGCACACTACCTTTAGGCTACCTACCTTATTGGCTAGGGTTTGTTGACAAACAAGAGCTTCTTGGCTTGTTTTCGAAAATCAAACAACTTTTTTCGAAACTTCAAATGCAATTTCTCGCCAGGATTTTAATTTGAGCAAAAAGTGGATAGATATTTGAATTGTCTATATCTGATTGGTGCTTGCACAGAGCTTATCCCAAAACGCCCAGTTTGAATCCCCTTGTCAGACTTGCGTTTCATAGTAAAACCTATTTTCAGCGCATATTTATCCCCAATTTCTCACCACCTTTCGATCAAAAATCAAAGGAAAAACCAAGAGCTCTGGCACCACAAAACATTTGGGAAAACATCGTGATGCGGTGGAAACCATTAATCAATTTACTTCAACATTTCCCCAAGAGAACGAAATTCCCTTCAATGACAGTCATCCCAAATTTAGATCACCTCTTGGGGACAAAGTTCTTTACTTTTCACTTTTAATTTTTACCCATTGGCCAAAAATGGTAAACAAACAGCTCAGGCAGACGTTTTTCAGAGTAAAACAAGAAAAGGCGAAAAACTGGAGAAAAGATTGGCCCCGTTAAGTCTCCAAGGACACAAAAACAACGAGAAAATATTTAAAAATACTGGAAAAGATTAAAGAAAATAGAGAGACTCAGAGATGGAGGAAATGCTCGAAAGAACGTATTTGTCATCCGGTTTTGGCATTCA
>CAUEEP010000827.1:0-23792 GCA_958450365.1 Mesorhabditis belari
ATCTTTCCTTGCCCCCCCCTGGATACTCTATAAGTACCAAGGCATGATCAGGGAAGCTTGCACACAGGGCCAGCAGCCCAATGTTAGAGCACTAGTCTTGGATGCAAGCCGAGCCGACTCCCTTTGTGAACAAATCTCTTATTGCTTGAAATATCGTGAAAAATATCGCTCCCCCCACTTGATCGTCACGATCCACTTACAAAGTGTCCCGGAATAACGTAATGAACCCTTCCTCGGGCAATATTTTTTCTTGATAGCATCCTTGAAAAAATCAACTTTGAAAAGCACCTTCTCATCTTGGTTTATCTAGCAGTATGACAAGGCAAGCACGATCAGAAAATCATGGATCAAACTCGGGCCTCTCGTCTTAAAAAGCGTCTTTCTTAGCGCCGTAGCCAAGCTGAAACTTTTGCGGGTATACATGAATTTATAAAGTATTATTCACTAAAAAATTCATGAGAAATGATGATATCGAGCAATCTCGTTTTGAAAAAGAACGACATTACTTATTGGCTAACCTAATAGCTAAAATAATCGAATTATAGTGATTAGTTGATGATTCGCTGATTAGTTCTCTTTGAAAAGCAATATCAATCATCAGCAATTTCCATCAGTCACAATCGATGTTGAAAAAGTGGAAAGAACCCATAAGATGGTAAAAATATAAACATGTTCAAATATAATGTAACTCTTTTTTTTGTGTATTGCGCTTTTCGTTCGTTATACTTATTAACCAGTGATTTATCTATTTAATGGTGAGTCAATTTCAAGCAATGAAAGCTACCTAAATACCGTTTGACAATGCTAAATACCGTTTGCCAGTTAGAAAGGAGCTTGCTTGTTGCAAAAGCCTCCCCTTCTCAAGAAAAGACATTTTATCGTTAACTAGCAACTTGTTTTATAACAAGACAATATAACATCAAAAACAAAGCATAAAATTTCATCAGTACATCCCAATATAGTGTTCCCAAGCAATTTTGCTGCTTTGCTCGCTGATTCACTCAAGAAACCGTTGCCATCCACTCCTTTCATTTGACCTCTTTTCGATGTCCTGGGAAATCGTAGTTACAATCTCATCGCGAACAACTGAAACAACGTGGTCTGATTACTTGAACTTTAACTAGTTTCACAAGGGAATGACCAGAAGTGGGGGTGACCGCTTGGAATGAGTCATACCTCATTCAATTCAATTTTAGTTTCAGTCAAGTTCCATTACGTACAAAAAAGATTACTCAAAAATATTGATTCTATAAAAAGTTCCAGCCCCGTCAAGGGGGTTCAAAAACGTCAATTTTGCTCCTTGTCGACCCCGTTTCTCGTTGTAGAGTTGCTTCGGGCAGCTAATTTTTTGGTCATCAATATTCCTCATGAGATCTATTGAATGAGGCATGACTCATTCCAAACGGTTGCCTCCACGTCTGGCCATTCTCTTGTCAGCCAAGTATGTCAACCGTGCTGCACCGGGCAGTCCGGACAGCAAAACTTTTTGGTACCCTGCACCGGCCCGACACGAAACTTCAAAATTTTTACTACACCGCTGGGCCGAGTGCAGCACCATGCTTTGTACATGCTCAGCCAGATCTATGGTGAACTGGGGGAAACAAATTAAGTTTAGTCTCAAATCTTTGCGTTTTTATTTGGGGTGCGGGAATAACTAATGACCAACCACTTCTCGTTTTCACGATTTCTGTCATAATTAATATTCCTATGATCAACAGGAGCCTTTTCATCTGAAAATCAAACCATTTATGCCAAAAGAACAAACAGAAGAAAAAAGTTTATAAGAAAATCGAAAGCTGTGCTTTGGATTAACTCTGATAGGATCTCCACTTGAATAATATAATAAGAAAAGATTTCATTTCTATTCGAATTAAACCTAAAGTAGGTATAGAAAAAAACTTAAAAAGAGGCAAAAATTACCAAAAGCTGTCCATAAGTTGTGAGATCTTTATCTTTTTGCAAATTTATATGGTTCCAACAAGTCTTTAGTAATCGTTTCTTATCGCTCGTCAAATCGTTTACTTAGAATTTTGAGCCGATTTCTTTTTCTTTAATTCAAAAGGATCAGACATTTGAGTCACTGTTTTCCCCAATGTGATCACTGATTTCCAAATTTCAGATCACTGATTTCATTCCCAGAATCACTTAGAATTACTACAAAATTATAAGAAGCCGGCTTTTCTTACGAAATTCTATCCAAGTCCAAATCCGCGTCCAAAAAGAAAAACATTTTTATAAGAAAATCGAAAGCTGTGCTTCATATTTGTTTTGAAAGCCATTTGATTTTAATCCAAGGGTGTTTCATGTGTCCGGGTATTATGAAAGTTTCCGGGCATTATCATTGAGTGATTGATCTTTTAAAGACTCGTCATTGTTTTTGAATTTCAATTTCGGATCAACGTGAAATCTTTTCTAGGTAAAATACTTTTACAATGCTTTTTATGTCTAGTATTTGATCTAAAAAACCTTTAGATCCCATCTTCTTTTTATGCAACGAAACTGTCCATTGGAAATAACTGAATTTGTTCGTGTATAATTCTAATAATGTTTTCGGTGACATTCAAAAGTTTATTTACATTTGTTTACAATGTGTACATAGGTTTTTGCAGACTCAACTTCTCGGCAGAGCGGCCACAATTCCAGCCTCAAAGCCACACTCGTTGTTTCCGCGAAGGATTCGGAAGAGCCCCCGATCGCCCCAGCCGGTTCCCCATGAATTCACCACTAGCCAATATGGGATTCGACCCTAAAATAAGTGATGCATCTGATGATCTTTTATGACGTATTGATGATGTTAATCTATTATAGATGATTGAACTTTAAAACAACTCACCTCGACTCCCCATCCAATAATTTTCACCGCATGTCCACCAACTTGACGACCCCAGGTGTGCTAAAATTGGAGTTTTGAATTGAAGATTGACGATTTGAAGTTGTGGTTTCAAAGAATATCTAACATTTGATAACTTACATGATAGATTCCCTTTCCAACATTATAGAAATCCTCAAAAACCGTGAAGGCGGCTTCCACAGGTCCATGCGCAAGGATCTCTCGTTGAATCGTTGTCACATCTCCAGGCACATAAGAGGCTTTTTCGGCAAAGTATTTATCCTGTGTGTAGTTTCTCGGATAGTTTTGTTGACATTGTTGTTGACATCTTGGAGCGTATCGAATGGGACAACCTGGGCATGGACGGATCGAGTACGGACGACAACCCAGGTGATCGGCGTACTCGGTGCCGGTGACAATCCCGTTCGTCTTCCACCTGTTATTGGGTGTTAGTATTTAAAAAAATAGCTATTTTGTATTTTATTGTATTGTATTTTATTTTTGATTTTTTTAAAAACACCATGACTGAAAGCCATTGTAAATTGTAAGGTTACCAATTCATCGCCGCAAATGGATAACCACCCTGACAGGCCTCCTGTTGATAGCACTGGCGGCCACAACATGAGAGAATATCTTCAGATGAGAGCATCATAGGATAGTATGGTGGATTGATGCACATTCGATCCGAGGCCACCTATACATTAATTTTAATGTGCTGGTTGAACGTGAGTGTCTGTGACTACAAAGAAATGTCGGCGCAAAAGTAGCCAAAAAAGCGCTATCCACTGCGCCACACCGACATTCATCCTATTGCCATCAAAAGAGGTCTTGTGCTTTGATGCAGCTCAGCTAGCTTTTATCCTGTTTCAATCCCTTTTACCAAGACGCATTAACTTTACCTCAGCCGCCGCCACAGCCCAACAAGAGCCACAATTTGATTGATCTCGAATCCACCCAATCGAATTACATTTCGGCCACTTCTGTCGCGCATCGAATGATTCGGGGATCTCCTCTTTCAGGAGCATTTTGAAGTGTTTTGGCTCAAGAGTCGGTGCGCCCTCGGGAATCTGAAAGGCTCAGTATAGATACGTTTAAGACTTCAACATTGAACCTAAATAGACGGTAAAACTTTGATCGAAAGTTTTTCAGGTACCAAATCATGATCAAAGATTTATGCACTTAAAGCGTTAAAGGCAAACTACTTCTGGACCTTAAATACTAAAAAGTTGATTTTTGAATTCTTTTTCCACAAACCTCAATGTATTTCACATCCATGACACCGTATCGCTGTACTTCCGATGAATTCAAAAATTCCGGCTTTGGCACCCATAGTTGCTTGTTTTTGCTCACAAAATCGATCAACTCTTTTCCAGAGAGCACTTTCGATTTCGCAGACACTGTAGCAAGAAGAAAAAAAAGTAAAGTTATCTGAAAAAGACTTAAAAAAATTACACTTGAAAAGAGATTACCATTTTCAAATCGTCAGCCGATTGAACTGTTGTCTTTCGTGATTTCTTGTGCTCCTTAAGTAACCCGATTCACCATTTTCTTACAAAAGATTGGAACCCGTGAGTGAGACTCCAAAAATAAACTCACTAGCAGAGAGATCCACGTTGATCTTGATGTACATTGTGTTTCTTAAGAAAATACTATGAAATTAAAAAAAACTCGATTTTGTTTGATCAAAAACAGCTGAGTGAGACACATTCGGTGGAAATGACGCGAGTCAAAGTCAATCTTATTTTTTTGTGACCATTTTATTGTGTCAGCTAAATGATAACGAAAAAACAAAGAATTTATTAATCACGTTGAATTAATAAATTAAATAATCAATTAAAAAGCACATATACATGTACCTTGTGTATTTCAGACTACAATGTACTGTAATGTAAGCTTTTTTGTGTCAGTTAATTGACAAAGGAAAAGCAAAAAATGTATCAATCGTAAAAAAGAAGAGCAACAACAAGTAAGATTTTTACCAAAAAAAATGATCATTGTATCAGTTAGATTTAAAATAGCATCAGCATGCATAACTTTATTATCACATTTTAAATTATTATCCATCGATGACACACTTGTTCATAAAGAACATTTGACCTAAAGTTTAAATGGTCAAATTTTGGCCTAAAGGTTCGTGTTACAGCCCTCCTAAAGAGGTTTGGTCGATTTCATTTTGATTTAATTGTGTTTACTTTTACAAATCAAAAACAATATGTACTGTGCATTGGTGCTTCTTAAACTTTCAAAAACAAAATGCTAGTTTATTTACAAATGATGGCAAAACAGAGCACAGCGAGCAGAAACGGACAGTTTCTCTGATAGATCAAAAGATTTCCGGGCTTGTTTTGTGATATTTTCTGTTGTTTTTTTTGCGTTTTTTTTCAAAAACGAAACACAATAACAAACCCCGGCAAAAGCGATGATACAAATGAACAAAAAAGATGAGAAAATTTTTGAAGATTTCGTCGATTTGATCGTATGAGGGGAGATCGATGTTTTTCTAAGCAAAAACGGAATACATATTTGGAATCAGGATAAAATCCTGTGTCGACTAGTATAGGTCGCATAGCATTTGGTCGGCCCAGCCGGTTGACGAGGTGAAGCAAGACTTGGAGAGGTGAAGCAAGACTGTTAGAGCAATGACATAAGTTGCTCTTCCAGAATATGATGCTCTTGATACGGGATTCGATCGGTGTTCCGGGCCTGAATCCTGGGTACATTGACTTCTTAAAGGTCATAGCTCTATAAATTTAATCACTAATGGTGGAATCTTTAGAGGCAAGCGGCAGGCACGACGGCCAATAAGGAACTTCTGAATAAAGTCTTCGAAAGTTTTCGATCCGTTGACAGTTTTCATATTCCACGTCCCTCCCTTGCTGTGTGCAGAGCTAACGTGCGAATTCGAGCAGGAGGTTTCTTGTTTTAAGTACAACTAAACAAGAGCTACAAATACTGGAACTAAAATTATACATAAATTACATAAAACTAATAAAACTACAACTGTATAAATAAAATTAATGCAATCGATTTAATTCTCAGATTGCGAAGAGCCGTTCCTCAATGCCCTCTGTGATGGCGCCAATTATACAATTCGGAAAATTCTTCCGAAACGAATCAACGGAGACACATTGAACGGAGAAAATTTCAAGCTTTATATCATGGTTTGTAAAAGAGAACGGATCTGAACGGTAAAATCAATTTTAGACTCTGGTGGAAAATTTCAAGAGAAATCAAATCGATGTGGCGAACTTGATCCAGGTAGTTTTAAAAAAACCAGCAACTTTACACAATTTTAGGCCATCGATCACTATCGCCTCAGCAAGCTCATGACCGCTGAGAGGAACGCGTTTTTGGCCCACTTTAGCGAAGTAGGTGAAACAACAATACTCGAAACGAAACATTTGCAACATTTACATACTTATGTATAGAAAAAAGGCGTAGAAATGCTAAAAGGAAATAATTTACCGAGCAATCATATCATTTAGGTATTTGAAGAACAAAGCCTTCCAATGGATCCAGAAGCGTTTGCACTGACAATGAAGCCGCTCATCGAAAAAAGTATTTTGGTTAGTGACGATGAGAAAATTTTAAGCCATCCATCTTTTCAGAGTTTCATTGCGAAAGTTCCAGGAGCCGACGAGGAAAAGGAGCCAAAAACAAATGCATACAGAGAAATGCTTAACGTGGGTTTTTATTGGGGACACGGATGTTAAAGCAAAGTATTACTAAATTGCTTTGTTTTCTGAAATTCTAAACATTTACAAGGCTCTTCATCTTTTACAGGAAACAGGCAACGAGAAAGCAGCTTTCAACGCAACATGCTTTATGAAGATGCAAAGCATGAAACCGGAAGATCAGGCCAAACTCAAAAAAGTGAGCAACTGGAGAAATTGAGGCAATCTGAACTTGTAGATGAGCTTCAGGTGACACGAGCGGTATTGCTCGGCATCGGCGTTGGTGGATTAGTGGTGGCTACAGTGGGGGGTGTGGCGGCCGTTGTCATCTATGGAAGCGGTGCCACGACCGTCAGTTCGGTTGTCGTCACAGTCCAACGTTTAATGGCCTCTGAGGTAGTGTGCTTTTAAAGAAGCGCTCAGAAGTTGTCTTTGTATCCAACATACCGTGAAAACTCGAATAGGACGGCCCCCTATAGAAGCGTCTCTTAGTCTAAGTTTCCTCCCAAACAAACGCTCATAACTCGAAACCAGTACCAGTACGTTTGTTTTTGCGCTCTTGGGTATCAAATTAAAGTAGAGAGGATCGGCAATTCGAGATATATTGGTTGAGAAATGAGTTCATTCTGAAAAAAACAAATGATTATGTATAATAAAACCAAAGAATAATAAAAAAAGCAGCAAGAAAATGAATCCGAAATCTCTGATAACAATGGGGAGAAGTCCTCCCGGAGGACCCAATTTCAGCAAAGGGGGATTTTGACAGCTTTTAATAACGGACTTTAATAACGCTTCAAAATCAATTTTTTTTCCTTTTTTTTGCATAAAAAATTTGGAATCAAAAACATGGTAAATTCATTGGAATCTAGCCATGTTCGCAGAAGCCGATTACAAAGATTTAGTACACATCTAGTGAAAAAATTTCATTCGTAATCGGCTAGCCGTTTACGAACGATTCGCTAGCGGCTAGCGAAAAATTTCATTCGTTAGCGGCTGAATTTCGTAAGCGGCTACGACATATGCATTTCTATAGAGGCGCAACTTTCGTTTTTGACAGCGCGGCGCAAGATTCGCGATTAACATAGGCGGCGCAACTTCATGGTCCCCTATTACTTTATCAGCTTATCAAATACGTCTAATTTTTGGTGCGGAATTCATCATTGATTTTTGTGAATTGATCATTAGTCATTAACTTGAATTTGTTTAGTTGTGTGGTGATGGCACCTGCAGTTTGTTTCTTTAAAGATTTCGATTCTTTCACACTGGAATCGGATTATTTGGAGATTGTTTATGGAAGCAAGCCCTTTCGTTTTGGCTACGCGACCAATCATGCGGATCGGAAATTTTTCATCAAATCCTTGGGCAGGATCGAGATTACCTTGCCGGAAATGTTGCTTCAGGTTTATCTTTTATATCTTTTCGTATACCGTATTTTCTGTAATAGTAGTGCAGGCTGGAGGGCGGTTGAAAAAATAGTAGTGCGCACCACTATTACAGAAAATACGGTATATCAACTTGATTATCGGTTAGTTAATACCTTTCAGGACGTATTTCAGGATATAATTTAAATATTTCTTTATTTCAGTATGAAGATCAAGCTGAATTTGATACTGCTTATCGCCTCAACCTCTGTGCTGCGTTTGAAGATGCACTCAAGTTTGGCAGTTTTGTAGAAACACTCACAAGGGTTGCTGGCTATCATCAGGTAGGATTTAAAATTTTTACTCGATTCTTGTTTAAACTCCTTCATTCTTGATCATTGGTTTCTCCTTTAATTTTAAATAGACCTTAGGCTTTGTTCTGGAATTGAATCAATAAATTTTAGGTACAGCTTCCCGCTTGCGAGTTATCGACAAATACCACTTCTGACTCTGAGAATGAATATGATATGGGTGAATCCGACATACGTGAAAATATGTAAGTTTCATTTAAATGAAATGATTAAAAGAGACTTACATTCATTTATCTTTATTTGTGTAATTAGAAATTTTTGTTTAACAAAATTAACATTTAATCCAAATAATTAACATTTTAAAGATTAAATAAAATCTAACTTGAATCAAGAGCATATTGTTGAATCGGGATCCGAAAAGGGGGTTAGTTTTTACGATAATAATTCTTACCTTTTTTCTATGACATAGCTATGATTTAATATATTTGATTAAGTGATGATGATAAATCATTTTGTTAGGAGATATATTTAGAGCATAACATTTCTTATATCAAATATATTGGGTTTGATGTTTAATTCATTCTAAATTTGATGTTTTAGATGATTCCGCTGATTAAGTTGACTGAAGGACGTCCTTTCCGGTACACGTTCAATCAACGCGGCTTTGAAGTGCACCATGCCGAAGTGCGGACGCACTGGCGATTTCTCCATCCTCCCATTCGCCACCGTCAGTTTGAAACAAACCCACCTGGTCGGATCGCTAGGCGTCGCGTTCGATCCCTTATTCGGAACGTCACTCTTCAGGTTGGTTTTCTTTTATTTTCTCTCGTTTCTTCAAATTTAAAACGTTTGATTTAAAATAAGTCTGTATTTTTTCGTTTTTAGACTGTGGTTGGTGCCCGTGGTGCTGCTCAATATGTGAACGTGGGACAATGTGATGTGGAATTTGATCTACGGACCAGCACTTACACCAATTTGACCAATCATTTGCTTGACCGTAAATACCGTTACACTGCAATCTAGTCACATTTATTTATTGCTCGCTGATGTTCATTGTACTCTTCTAGTACCCTGTTTTATTCTATGATGTATCTCGTTGTACCAGAGTAAATAAATTGTTTAAATGAAGGATTTTATGAGTTTTCGAAGGCGTGCCGTTTGCTTAGACATCTGTTATGAAATTGACGAATTTGGTAATTGGCAATTGTTCTTGTCGTACATGCACCTTACAATGCCGATTTTGATGGAGACGAGATGAACTTGCATTTGCCTCAAACCTATGAGGTAAGAATAGATTACGGAGAAACACCAATTGTGAAATCGTGCTGCGCCTTGTTGGATTTGATGCGTTTTTGATACACGCAAATAAACTATGTAACTTTTGATAAATTTTGGCTCGAGCCGAGGCTTCACTTTTGATGGGAGTTAAAAGCAACTTGATCACTCCAAGATCCAGCGAGCCTTTAGTGGCAGCTATACAGGTATCAAACAAGCGCATCCTTTTGAATTGTTTTCTCTTAGGATTTCTTTACTGGCGGTTATTTGATGACACACAAAGACACTTTCTTCCCCCGCGCTGAAGTTCATCGTTTTGCTGCAGCAATTATTGATGTTTCTGCAAAGCAACAAACTCGGATGTTTATCCCACCACCTGCGATCTTAAAACCAGCAGAGCTGTGGACGGGCAAGCAGGTCAGATTGTGTCATAAAAACTTAAACGTCAAAGTTTTAGCTTATTGAATTGATCATTCGGCTTGATACGGATTCTGAGATAAATTTGAACTTGAAGACGAAGAACAAAAGCTAGACGAAAAAGGAAGATCTATGTCACAACGTATTGTTTTTCCAAGTTCATCTCCAACCTTAGTTTAGGATTCATATGCTATCATCAGAAATAGCCAACTTATTTGTGGTGTTCTAGACAAGTCTCTGTTAGGATCGAGTAAAAAGGTACGGTTGTTTCTTGGGGCAACTAAATTTTCAGGCTCTAAAGTAAACATTTTCTACATACTTCTAAGAGATTTTGGTGAAGATGCGGCCGTGGGTGCAATGTGGCGCTTAGCGCGAATGGCGCCCGTGTATTTGACTAACCGGTTCATAAAAATATAGAATTGTGTTTTGTAAGTGACTAAATTTAGTGGCTTTTCTATCGGCATTGGTGATGTAAAACGGTCAGAAAGATTGCTTAGTGAACGAAAAGCTCTCATCAATGATGGTAAATATTGAAGTCTTTAGCTTTAAAATTTTTTGTTCAGGTTATCATAAATGTGATGACTTTATTGCACAACTAGCTTTTGGACGTCTCAAGGTTTTTATCATCACCAATTACATTTTTTTGTCTTTAGATGCAACCCGGCTGCGGTGAAAAAGAAACACTTGAGTCTTTGATTCTTCGAGATTTGGGCGTGGTTCGTGATCACGCAGGTCAAGTTTGTGTCAAAGAATCTCAGCTCGTAAGCTTTAATTTAGATGTACTTTATTAATATTTTCTAGACATAACGCACTCCTTACAATGGCTATCTGTTGATCAAAAGGCTCGTTCATTAACATCTCTCAAATGATTGATTGCATTGGTCAGCAAGCCATTTCGGGACATCGATCTCCTGATGGATTTGAAGTAAATAAATTTTCAAAGGGACAATTGTTCTTTTAATTAAGAACCGATGTCTTCCGCATTTTCCCCGATATCAAAATACACCGCAAGCCTTGGCTTGCGGTGTATTTTGTTGTCGATTTGTCGAAAACCGGTTTTTTTTCGATCATCATGACCTACCAAACTTCATTTAGTTTTTACTCTGGACTTACAACCGAGTTCTTTTTTCACACGATGGGTGGACGTGAGGGACTTGTCGATACAGCGGTAAAAACGGCTGAAACTGGTTACATGCAACGGCGGCTAGTGAAAAGCTTGGAGGATTTGTGTTTAAGCTACGATCAAACCGTTCGCACATGTGCCGGAGCAATCGTTGCATTTGAATTTGGAGATGATAGACTTGATCCTGCTCGTGGTCAAATTATCTTTTGCTCATAAGTAAACTCCGTTTACTCTAAAGACGCTTTAGTTTTATTACTAGTATTTTAGGCAAAAGATGGTAGAAAAACACAGGTATTTCATGCTTTTTGAATTTTGAATTTTTCTTTTTAGAGAAGAAAAGCCACAAATTGACAACGGAAAACAAAAAATGGTGCCAAACTTGTCAGCTCAAACGAACTCTTCGAAGAAATCCCAAGTTGGGGCATGCGATCTTCAACTTTGGCTGTAAAAACAATCTGGAATGACTTGTGGCAGTTTTTGCCGAAAGTATGTTCCTAAGTTTTCAGCATCTCAAATATTTGGAACGCGTTTTAGAGCATGAATCGAATTGCAAAAGTCACAAGTAATTTGTTGAAACTTTGCTTAGTCCATTATTTATTAGGAATTAATTATTTATTGACCTATTTTATGGTTGCTTAAATTTTTTTAGATTAAAGGAGTATCCGAATCGACCACCCTCGGCACACCTATCAGAGTTGGAACAGGAATGCATAAACTTCTTTTCAAACATGCAGCATCTCTTCCCATTCAACCACGATCAATTCTCCTTGACAGGATCTTCAAAGACTCGAAATAGGCATTGTTTTGTTGTCGTCCTTGTGGTTACATTTTGTTATTTGTTGTTGTCAATCTGTTGTTGTTACAAATCCGCTTGCATTATTTGTTGTTATTGTCTAGTCTGTGCGACTTTCAAAGCGTAAACATAGAGCTCACAGTTTTATTAAACACATGAGTATCTGCCAGAAAATCTTTAAAAATGCATGTATTGAAGTTATTGCTCTCCCTTCAGCGTTTATTGATTCTTCTTGCTGACGAGGTGACGAATGCGAGCACCGAAGTTGCAACAGCCGCAATAAGTGCCGAATGGTGGCTAAAGTTAAAGTTTTATTTGAAAGCTTCGAAAGCACATCTCAAGTTGAAACCAAAAAAGCGAACCTGTTTGGGAGGCGTATCACCGATGAAGAAATTCTGAATGATAGTGATGCTCAAGAACCACGTGAGGAACTAAAAGGAAGCATTTGTAAATGGTTAAAAGCCAATCAAAAACTTACCAAATACCAAAGAAAAGCGATGAATGGTGTGAAGAAGTCATACCATGCTAGAGTCTGAAATAAAAATTAAAGTAATAAATAAAAGCAAAATTGAAAAGTCAACCTGATTTGTCCAGATGTTCATCGTGATCGTGATACCCGACGAATTCGAAAAGAAGCGAAGTAACGAATGATTAAAGAAGAGAAATATCGACAAATAAATAAGACTTTTCATCTGCTCTTTCTTCGTTTTGTATGCAAATTTGTGAGAACATATGTAAATTTAGTTGAGAAATAGAGTCAACATCATAAAATGCCACATGTATTCGATTTTTGAGCTGGAGCGGCCACCTGAAATTGTGTTTTTATGGAAGGATGTTTTAGTTAAAGTTACCGGAACGGGTAAGCGGTGCTTCGATCCTTTTCGACCAGTGAAGTTCGGGATTTTGATCTGTGAATGGGTTTCGTTGGATTTAAAAAATTTGACATTTTCTCTCACCTTTCTAGTTTATCGAAAGTTGGCCTTGGCGGAATGGGCTTCGGCGTGGTGGAGCCATTGCTTGTACTTGGTACGACGATGTTGGCCATTGAGTCTTTTTTTCGATTCGCTTAAATTACCTGTAAAGAAACATTAGTCGTCATTTAATCTTTGATAGTGTTTTATTGATTGCGCCCTTTCAAGCCACCATGGCCGACTGGCTAAGAGCCCAGTGTCTTAGTCGGAAGGTCAAGGGTTCAATCCCCCCGGCTAGGTTTGTGGTCCTTTTTCCCCATTATTGTGCTGTCCTTGTGTATTGCTTATGTAAGGGCTGTTCTTATGTATTGTTTGTACCACATTATTCGTGTGAAGAAATTGTATTTTTAGAATTTGATATTCAACTCACTTCCGGCACTGCTAATCGAATGTGCTCGGGCACTTCGTCGTCTCTCTTTCGCGAGATCCGGACCGGCCGGTGTGTGGTGAAGACAAAGAATCGGGAGTTGAGCACGTTTCGAGAGATGTGCGATCACTCGATTTGCATCAAATGATCGACTCAGTGATCTGAAATGGAAGGCAAATAAAATAAGCTAACATGTTCTTTAATTTTCGAATTTTTTATCACCCTGAAGCCCACCATTTGACAAAATCACTTCATTAAGTCGTTTAGGCATTGAGTCGACTAATTCGTGAAGAATTGCTGGTCGAATTGAGCTCCAAACTTTTTGGTATGTAGAACCATAAGTCAACTTTTGTGTGAAAGTCTTTTCCTCGTAACTTTGTCTTCACGTAAGTCCATAAATTCTCAATAACGTTTAAATCAGGCGACATAGGGGGCACATTGAGCAACAAAACATTATTAAGGGCGACCCATCCAGGAAGATGTGCTTTTCCTCCATTCGAGAGATTCATAGGGTGACCCATCAGGAGATTGCTCTTGTGAACCAGCGAATTTTCCTGGTAGAGAAACCATCGAGGAGCCATGTGATCCTGAGCAAATGGAAGTAGACATCCTTCTAGTATTTCCATATACTGGCGAGCATTCATGGTTGACTGGACGAGGACGAGCGGGCCTGCCACATTTTTTGTCATCGCCACCAGAAAAGAAAATTAATGCATGTATTAAAAATAAGGCTTACCAAAACACATGATTGATCCTCCGCCAGCTCGCATTGTAGGTCGTACATATTTAAGGAGTATTTGCTTTCCAATGGGTCGTCTGATCAAGTGGTTGCCTTTTGGAGAAAAGATCCACTTTTGTTTCGTCGACAAAAATCACACTGGCCCAATCCTGCTTTTGTCCAACTTTGGTACGTCCTGGCGAATAGAAGCCGTTGTTTCCTGTGGCCAGCGGTCATCAAAGGCTTTTGTACAGCCCTCCGGCTATACAGTCCTGCTTGAGTCGATCGTCGAGCACCGGTCCATCGAGAGATATCCTTCTTTGCCACATCCTTGATCAGCCGAGCTCCCTCAGTTGATGTCATGTTCGGATCCTTCTTGGAAGCCATCACAAGTATGCGATCCTCTTTTGCTGTTGTTCTTCTTGGCCGTCCTTTCTTCTCTCTTCGGTACATAAGTCCAGTTGTTTTTACTTTTGAAACAATGCGAGAAACGGTCGAAGGATCGCATTTGAAGAGATCGGAGCCAACGGCTCGCGAAATTCCTTTTTTTCTTGCTTTCATGATTTTTTCTTTTTTGGGAGTCGTCAAGTCTGGCATCTGAAAAAAACAAAAAGTAGTGTAAATTAATAAATTTGAAAACAATAAAAATGAAAAACATAGAATGTTGCAAGACTTTTGCACCCGATTTTTAGGGTATTTTTTAGTAGTTTTGTCATTTACTTTTTTGTTTTACACTGAATTTCAAATTTGCTTTGTAAATAAAGTGTACATGTATTATTCTAATTAAAAACAAAAAAAGCCCTACGAACGCGTGGCATTTTCTATAAAAAAATTTCATCGATTTTTTTGAAAAAGTGATGTTGCAAGACTTTTGCTCGGTATTGTAGAAATCATCTCGTTTACCTTGCTTTAATGTCCGCTCAGTTCGTGCAATTCTTGACAGCTCACTGTACCGAAAATCCTCAACGTCTCATCCTCACAAGCCACCGCCACAAAAGCGTCATTGCTAGAGAAATTTTCGGTTTTTAAAGCCTTCCTCTTTCACAACGCTGAAGTACAATCCAGTACAAAGTACAGCAAGTCAGTACCGAGTTCAGTACAGTATTCTGACTTACTTACGAAGAAAATTAAAGAACTACCCAACAAATTTCAGGATACTCAGTGGATTCTAATTAACAACAACCTTATCTGCACTAGACTTTATCCGTAAGTGAGTCAAAATACTGTACTTTTCTCAGCACTGGCTTGCTGTACTTTGTACTGAACTGTACTTTTCAGCTACAGTAACCTAGTGATCGCAATGCAAGTGACCGGTCCCATCAATCCGCCCATTCTGTTGACGAGCCTCCCCGAATGAATATCCCAAACTTGAACCACGAAATCACCAGATCCAAAATGTTTTTTTCATGTGACAATTCTGGATTCAAATACCAGTTATCAGTGGTTGATCGTTGCTTGTCAATTGTAAAGAAACGACACTGACTGTGTGCTCCCCGAAACTTCTCACCAATTCACCACTCTCGACGAGAATTACCTAAACAAAACATCTATTTACAAGTCCTTATTATCGTATTCTCCCTAATAGTATTGCACGGCGCCGAGCCGAGTTGGTGCCTATTTTACGGTTTCCAAGTTTTCGCAAGAGACTCAACACTCCTAATCCCCACAAGACCTCATCGTCAGCTACATTTTCCGACCACCACATCGATAGCGCTTTTCGAGATTTCGAGTAATTTAGGTGACGCTCGGGGTGCAATACTATTAGAGAGAAAACGGTATCTCGATGAACCGGCGGCAACGGGTAACTGTCTACTGGTTGATGTGTTTGACCGTCTATGGAGTGCCGCCGATTGCTCAGAAAGCCATCAGGCTTTCTGCGCGACACCCTCTGTGTAATTGGGGAACGAATTTTGTAAATAAATATCAGCTGGAACTTGTAAATAAATATCAGCTGGAACTAAAACTTTAAAATATGTTCTGATAAGCGCTTTTCGAGATTTCGAGCTATTTAGGTGGACGCCCCGGGTGCAATACTATCAGAGAGAAAACGGTATCTATAAGAATTTATACAAGAGCCCATTCATGGTGAAAAAGATACCGTATACTTATAAAGTACGCAGGAAATTACCGTACTAGAGGTTCTACCGTACTTATTTTAAAGTTTTTAGTTAGGGTTTTTGGCTTTTTGCTTGGTTCCTTTTTGGTACAGATTTGGTTCCTTTTCTCTTCTCTACAGATTTGATTCCTTTTCGCTACAGATTTGGTTCCTTTCCTCTAAAGATTTGGTTCCTTTTCTCTACAGATTTGGTTCCTTTCCTCTCTCCTCTCCTACTCTCCGAAAAGGAATTTTATTCTTTATTTATCTGCCAAAAATTCGAAGATTTTAGACCAACTTCACCAAGTCAATTATTATTTACACAAAACTTCTTCCTAATACGAGAGATTTAGACAAAAAGCTTTAAAAATATCAGAAAAAGTAACAAACTTGATTTTTTATCAAATTTATATTGGCTTGAATTTTTAGGCTGGGTTTAGTAATGATATACAATCTAATCTCTGTATAACATCGGTCAATTTGGGCAGCCACGCAGTGACCCGGAGTGCCAACTGCAAATTCTTTATTATATTGCAATTATATTTAAAATCTTCCATTTCCTTGTTTGTGAATGACTAAATTCACTTCAATTCGTTATTTTGATTTCGGGTTTTTGATTTCTGTTTCAGTGGTATGAAGATGCCAACTCAACTTTGTTTCTTCCGGGATCTCGATTCATTGGAGGTGCATGCCAACGTTTTGGTGGTCGTTCATCAAACAAAAACATTTCGTTTTGTTTATCCGCCAGACGATTCGGATGGTCGCAAATTTACCGTGAAAATGGATGAAAACGTCCACGTTATTCTACCAGAAATGACACTTGAGGTATATTTGATTTACTTTTTACCTTTTTCTGAAATTGTCATAAGCTTGATCATTCTTTAATGTACTAAAATAACGTAAACATATGAAGCACAATTTTTTCTTAATCTATGATATTATATCAAGGCTAATTATGTTTAATTAATTTGTGTACTTTTAGTATCAAAGCGAGGGCGTTTGGCTTGGAACTCAGGTGGTTGGTTTTTGTGCTCAATTCATCGACATCGACAATATAGCTCGATTTGATCAAAATTTGGATTGTTTTTCGTATATTATTCATGGCATATAGGAGTAATGGATTATTTTTAGCTCAACGTTGCCTCGATTCGGCGTCTTGCAAGACTACACTGCAATGACTGTGACTCAACGGTATACCGAGCTCGTTGTCGATGGACAAACACATTGTTTTGCACATCGACCTGGTCATCAACGCCGTGAATTCGGACGACGTGGAATGGGTAGAACTATTCCAAAGGGTAAATGGTGCAATTTCCTCATCCCGGGCGTGATGCTACAGGTTATTCTTTATATATTAAGATTTCTCTTTTTTTGGAAATTAAATGCACTTATTTTATTTTCAGGGCTTGCCATCCGGAAACCAACAATACGTGGATCTCTTTCCGGGCTATATATATATATTGAATTCGGCGACACTCAGCATTTGGCCGACTTTACAACGGCTCTCAAAGTTAACAACTATGTTGAAAACTAGTTAATCGCTATTGTTATTCAATAAATCTGTTATTCACTTGCATAATTTCAATTTTTGAAAAATTTCTTTTGCAGAAATTATTTTGAATACTATATATCCAGAAATCGAAATTTTTCCCAGTAGCGAAACTCTACTTTTTGTCTTTTTTTAATGTAATACATTGTAAAATTGCTTTATAGCATTATAGCATAGTGGAAGTTAAAGCAAAGCCTCCAGCTTTTAATATAGGCAAAACGAATTCAGATAGCTAAGATATTTATTTGGTTTGTTTACCACACGATTCATTGATACATATTCGTGTTAGAAAAATATGGTAAATTCAACCAAAAAAAAAATAAATACTGCTTTTTTACGATTTTTCTGTTTCTCTTTGCTCCCGGAGGTGGAATGTAAATGAAGTTGATTTGTTCGTCAAGTTCGCAGATGGCATTCGAGAAGCCGATTTTTTACAGGCGCTACAGAATGCAAATTATACTGAAATTTAGTCAAACTATTTGTAGGTTTTTTGGTGAAATTGTATTTGGTTTCTGCGCTTATTCTAACACCTCCCCATCTGTGATTGTTAGACCTGATGTTTGTTTTTTTATTCTCCCTTTACTAATCGTTCTGTTGAAAATTTATTTATTTTTATTTAAAATTTATTTTAAAAATTAGATGATAAAAACACATAAATGACAGAGATTCATAGATGAGTCTATGACGCTTAAAAACTTGTCTCGGAGAACCATTCTTGAATTAATCAATATTATTGCCAAATAGGATTTGATGACGTAAGTTTTTTTAACACCCTGATTAAGCATTTAATTGGACATTTTTATGCTTTCCCTTTTTAGTGCTCGTGACTTCGCCTACCCGCGCAATGATGAGGAGAAGAACGACGTGTTGTGAGAGCTCACAAAGACCGCAAATACGATGAGCTCAAAGGACTGATCAAGAAGACGAAGAATGCAAAGAATGTCAAAGACTTTTCAAAGCTCTACGAACGTAAGGAATTTTACGGGGGCTGTTTATAGCTGGATTTGATAGTCTTCGAGGAGCTTGGCAAAGCTTTTGATAAAGCAAAGCCGATTCGCCGCCGCCAAAACCTTCCCATTCCACGTTTTTACGTGCGCTACTTGGCTGAATTGGAGGATTTTGTGGAAAACATTTGGAAAGAAAAAGAAGCAAAACAAGTGATATTCTGATCCATTTAAATGAAACCAATATTTTACAGGCACTTTCTAAGCCAAATTTCCACGGACTTACGCGTTTACATCAACGGATACGCAAACACGCTGAGGCCAATGTGGTTCCTGGAATGGATCTTGTGCTGGAGCTCAAAACCTATCGCGATAATCCAGATCCACTTGGTTACGAAAGCTTCATCACTTGTGCTCACTGCGAAAAAAGTTATTGCTTTGGCTGTGCTTTCGATACTGTTCATTTCTGTACGATCAATAACTATCCCTAGAGCTTCTCATGCGTTTCTTTGATTTTATGTAACTCAATAAAAAATTCATTTGTTAGTCACGAAAAAAACGATTATAAAGGCTTTAAGAGGCTTTAGAACGGAAATATTCGAGGTCAAAGTCAATGAATTTTGACAGCTGATTTTTTTGAATTTGACTGAAGCTTTTGTCAAAATTCAAAAAAATTCAAAACAAAAATCTCAGCTGTTTTTTCCAAATCAGCCTTTCTTTTTAAATTTATCTTTGTTGTGAAAGTTGTAACTCTTCTGCTAACTAAACCGGCCGATTTCTTTAACATGTAGATCCAAGTATCGGAAGCCTTGAAATCCTTAAGCAAATTCTTTTCACGGTTGATTTTAACACCCAACTCGGCAATATCCCGGTCCTGAATCGGAATTCCTTGATAGTACCGTTCGTAGACTTTAACGACAACCATTGCCTGAAGTGCTTTGTAAGCTTGCACCCGATCGACTTTGAATTTGCCAGTTTTTTCGTATCGCATTAATTTCTTCCACCAGTTTCTGTGCTGATCTTGTTTTAACCAACGATAGGTTGATGCCATCGTTGCAAAAGATTTCTCTCCATCGCGATAAAATTCGAGCATCTTATCAACCTGTAATTGTGTTAATAAATCAAAATTTGGTTTTATGTCACCTCTTCTTTTGATTTTTGATATGGCCCAAAGGTCATATAGAGTTGAATTCCATTCGAATAATCAAAATATGTATTCGTTTTCGCATCCAAATCGGCCAATTGATCCCATTCCGGATCAGCACCTTGAGGCAAATCAAACTCCAAATCATCTTCACTCGTGACTTGTATTTCTCCCATTTCGGCCATCTGAAGTAAAAGTTTAATTTTTTTTGCCACCTATATAAATTTAAAACATTTTTGCCTATAATTATTTTTACCTTTTGCTCGACATGGTTCAATTCTCGGGTAGATGTTGTTTGTCCAAAAAAAGATACAAGTTTTCCAAGTACAATATTTGCATCAAAATTACCCATATTTGAAGAAAATTTTGATCAATACGAAGCAGAAAATAGTGTAAAATGATCACTTGATTTGCCAGGCAAAAAAGCAAAAAAAGCTACGTTTGGTTGATTTTTATGACAAAATAAAATCAATCTCCTTTGCCTTTGGAGGCTACATTAGAGACAAATATTCAAAAATATATAACTTTTTTCAAAAAACGATTATAAATGCACCAAGAAGTTGAATTTCTAAAAGGCAAAAAAAAATTGCAAGCACCGGAATCGAACTCATCCAAAAAAATTCGTAGACGAGCGCACTACCCACTAGGCTACGAGGCCACTTTCCGAGGGGGCGTAAAGGGGGGTAATAACTTTTCCAAAAATGGTGTGCCAGAAATTCGAGAAAACCTGTCAAAATTCATTGACTTTGAACTCGAATATTTCCGTGCTAAAGCCTCAAAAGCAAGTTTGGACACCGGATTCGGATTGCTGACCTTTTTTCCAATCGATAGGTACCTATATCATTGCACTTTAACTCGAGGGTAAATTAAAGAGGTTCCCTAGTAAGTATTTGTTAGACTTGATAGAATTGAAGGCAAGGTTATGGTAGTTTTTTCGAATATTGCTTTTCGAGTAATTCTAATACGGAAAGTAGGTAAATTGGTAAGATTGGAGAGATTACGGCAGCTATTGCAGGTTGATTTTAAAACGCATCAGTCAAGAGAAACATACTCTAGTCCTGATACATAGAAGATTCGAATCAATACGGAAATTTGAATGGCCAAAGATCATTGAAAAAGTCAAGCTATTCAATTGTGTATTACAAAAGCCAGAGTTTTTATGTGACCACTGAAATCCCGAATCGCCTCCAGTCGAAAGAGGCAAACGGTGATGATCCATTTGTGTAAATACCCCTCTTCTTCCTCCTTTTCTTCCTCTTTCCCCTCATTGTTCTTCCATCATAAATACCCCAATGTCTTCCAACGAGAATTCAGTCATCTAAATGTACTTTTATCAGATTTTTCTCCCGATTCAATTCTTTCATTTACTCGAAGCGATTGTCACAATTTGTCCCTCTACCGTTTTCACGACACAACAAATCCCTCACTGGCATCCAACTTTGTCGACGAGGATACCAAGCACGGTTGATTAACTGAATAGCATTTGAGTAATAGTACTTTATTTCCATATTAATGTGTAAAAGATTATTTCATTTTTTTTAATTCTTTAAGCTTATGTAACTGGTTATGGTTTGGGTTTGTAAATGCTGCTTGAAAATTTGCCATTTGTGGCTTGTACTATTAATGAAACGCTTTCAAAAGCTAAAAGTTTGCTAAAAGAATGGAATTTGACATAAAATATTTTAACAGTTAGAAACAAAATCCTATTTCGAAAGAAATAAAGAAACAAAGAAGGAAAGAGATTTCAAATCAATCCCGAACTCATCAATTGTTAGATCGTAACAACCGTCCCAAACACAGTCATCACCACACCCACAACAACCGTTTTGACAACAACAAGTTTATCAGGTGAAATTGCAATGCATTTTTTTAAATGTCTCCATTTTTCATTTCAGCTTGCGCCTTTTGCGATCAAGCCGATATCACAATCGATCTCAACACCTCGGGCTTCGCTGTGGTTAGTTTTTTATCTGATCAACAGCTTTACATTCTAAAGTTTAGCCGTTTTCCGGTGATTCAACAATGTTGGTGAATGGATGTTTGGTGAGAACGTTCACGTGTTCATCAGTGTCACAAAATGGGGTGGTGATCATTTCGGTGAGGAAATGAAAATATGGATAAACTTATAGTACCCAATTCTATTCAATATCCATCTATGTGCATTCTAAAATGAATGTGAATCGTTTAATGGATTGAACTATGAAATCATTCGAAGCTATTGAGTTGAAAAGTCGGAAAGTTTTGTTTTCAATTTTCATATTTTCCTTGCGAGATCACTAATTCACCAATCGATTCACGATTTTTTTCAATAAAAACATCTTTATTGCTTAGTTCACAATCTTTTTTAAGCAAATTTAAGTATGTTTGAGGCATACATAGGTAAAAATTCTAGTTTTTTTGGGAATTGTTCAGATGAGCATATAATAAAAGCGATTGAACAGATCAAGCTGAAACTTTGGCTAGATGCCTAACTTTTTATGCTCCTATCTTTTTATATTGACATCAAAATGGGTTTCTT
Source organism: Mesorhabditis belari (assembly GCA_958450365.1). NCBI lineage: Eukaryota > Metazoa > Nematoda > Chromadorea > Rhabditida > Rhabditidae > Mesorhabditis > Mesorhabditis belari. Next base: position 22,091 of record CAUEEP010000827.1, read on the forward strand.
TGGAAGAAAGTAGCTAAATTGCTTCGTCAAATTTTGACGATTTTGACTACCCTCTTCTTGTCCCTTGAAAAATCCTAAAACAAAAGTTTTTCCCAATTTTTCGAAAGTGATTTTACAGATAAATATCAAATGTTTTCACTACCACAAACTGCAAGACAATTGGCTGATTTATCGCTTTTAAAATGGGTAATGAGCATTGCGGAGAAAGGCTTTCCGGTCAGCCCGATACTTTAGTCGTGCCAGAACTGGGCCTAAAGACCATCCGGTTTCATTTTAGACTAAGCCTGGCTGGAGTTAAACCATTGGTTAGTCCAGATCAGCATAAAGGGCCCGGATCAATGACCATTTGGCCAACTTGACCCAAATATTCATGAGGTTCACTCACAATAGGATCCAAAAGTTTGGAACAATCACCTTCCGGCAACTTCAACTCGATGTAACTTGCGTTAGATACATCCAATTTTGTTACTTTAAGAACTATTTTTGTTGCATTTTTTGTGAACTTTCTGAATATCTACTTGATTTTATTTGATATTTGATCTTTTTCTTGGAACACCCATTTTTTAGGGTCTAAAAGGTTTGGAATAATTTCAACAATAACAATTTATTTAACAATATGACAACAATACCACAATATAACAACAACAATAATAATAATATTTAACAACAACAACATAACAATTTTCAGGTAAACGGTGCACAACCGCAAGATTCGGCAGTGGTCAATGGAATCGGATCGGTATCGATTCAAGTGACATGCGATGAGGATTCACAATGGGAATATCTGGTGAGAATTTGAACAAAATAAACTTTCTTCAATAAAATTAAGACTAGGTTTTGTCTACGGTAGTCTATAGGATGGTCCATAATTACCCGGCCTCACTTTCAATATCCAAGAATGGTCCAAAAGCGCCGGAACTTCTTACATTTTCTGGGGATGATTTTTGATATGGTCTCCTGTAGCGGTGCCAATTTGATAGTCGATTAGAGCTCTCAACTTTCTTAAATGAGTTTCCAAAGTTGGAAGTCGCGTTTCTTCTGACACGCTACTCACTTTTGGGAGTTTTTGTGCGACTTGTTTTCTCGTTGAAAAGATTATACTTTCTGTATTTTCCAAAATGTTTTGTTAAATCATGAAGAATTAAATGCTTCCAAGCCGCAAAAGAATCTTTTTAACCGAGCTTTTCTCGAATTCGCAAACAGTTCCTTTAACTGTATCAAAGTGTTTTTTTCATAATCCAGTAAATTTTATCACCTTTTAGTCTTTATCTTGGTTAAATGTTGTAAGTTTTGATAAAATTATATTTTTTCTCAAGAAAAAACAGATCCCAAGGATTTGTGCCAACGAGAAAGGCATAAACCCCAAAAGTGAGTAGCGTGCCAGAAGAAACGCGACTACCAACTTTGGAAGCTCATTTAAGAAAGTTGAGAGCTCTAATCGACTATCAAATTGGCACCGCTACAGGAGAACATATCAAAAATCATCCCGAGAAAATGTAAGAAAATCCGGCGCGTTTTGACCATTCTTGGATATTGAAAGTGAGGCCGGGTAATTATAGAATGTACAATAGTACAATAGTCAATAGTCTACACCACCACTGTACAATAGTCTACAGTAGTAACAGTAGGACTTGATTAACGAGTACCGATTAGAGTGCGTTCTTCTCGGCCGAAATCGGTGCTGTTTCAGTTACGTATTGCT
>CAUEEP010000828.1:0-27495 GCA_958450365.1 Mesorhabditis belari
TGTCAACATGGAAATTCAAACAAAAGATTCTAAGAATAGTCGGAAGAACGTCTCGAATTAAACATGAAGCGAAAATAGCAAAATAAAAGCAAGGGACAAGCAGACAAAACAGAACTCTATCAAACCACGTAAGAAGCAGAATCTTCTTTGGATGCTGTTAGGCTTTTTGTCTACAGTAGAGATTTTTACCAAGGATTATCAAAAATTTGACAAATTAGATTACCCATTAGATTTTTGGCTTTGATATTTTGTTCAACGATTCTCAGATTCAGCTTCTGCTTCGCCAAAATATTAGGTTGTCCAGTTATGAATGCGCGCCTGCTCTTGAACAGCGTACCTTAGAGCTATACAATTTTATCAAACCCTATTCTCTATATGCTGTCCAAGATTTCTTATTTATTACAACTTTTCGTGTTTTTGACGTTAAACTAATTCATTTTTGATTTAATTTCCGTGTTTAGATGACCGAGACGAAGTTTCGTCTTCGTGCCAGTCTTTGGTATGACTTCAAATTGGGCAAAAATACCGTTGAATCTCATCGAGATCTCTGCAAAGTATTTGGCGAAGATGCTATTTCGGAAAGCCAGTGTCGCCGATGGTTTCAACAATTTCGAGAAGGAAATGAATCTTTGGAAGACGAAGACCACCAACGACGACCTCCAGCGATCGATAATGCAGTACTGAAGCAGGCGATAGAAATGAATCCTCGACAAACTACACGTGAACTTGCAGAAATATTTAGAGTAAGCCCTCAAACAATTTCCGAGCATTTAAATCCTGGGGAAAACAAGCCGACAAGGGAAATGGGTTCCTCATCTTCTCAGCAATGCCAATAAAGCTACTCGTGTCACTATGGCGGGTATTCTTCTTCGTTTGGCAAAAAATACTGGGTTTTACGATGAAATCCTTAATTGCGATGAAAAATGGATTCAATATGATAATTCTACACGAAAACGGCAAAGGCTAGAACCTGATGAGGAGCCAATACCAACACCAAAACCCGACTTCCATGGCAAGAAAGTAATGCTTACTGTCTGGTGGAATTCCCAAGGCATTGTTTATTTTGAGCTGCTTAAACCTGGACAAACAATCACGGGTGAAACGTATGCACAACAACTGGAACGAGTGAACAATGTATTGCTACAAAAAGGCCTTGATCCTTCAAACATAAAGTTCATTCAAGATAACGCCCGTCCACACGTTGCAAAGATTGTTCAGGAAAAACTCGAAGAGTTGGGCTGGGAAACTCTCCCGCATCCGCCATATTCTCCGGATATTTCTCCTTCGGATTACCATTTATTTCGCTCAATGCGAAACCATTTGGCCGGAAACAAGTTCAAAGAAGTTGAAGTACTCGAAAAATGGATAGCCGACTTCTTTGCCTCAAAAAAAGCCAATTTTTACGCGGAGGGAATTCATTCTTTGCATGGAAGATGGAAACAAATATTGTTAACAAATGGTGAATATATTGTTGATTGAGCTGTTAAACTGTTGGTTTTAAAATAAAGAGTTGTTAGCTTAAAAACGCGCATTTATAACTGGACAACCTAATAGCTGCAGCGAGTGTCGAAAAGATCAGTTGTGTGACCAAACGTTTCAGCGTCAAGATCCACTGACTGATTTGCCAAAAACCGGACCAAAAGCAAAAAATTCAACTCAGACTTGCACTTTCGATGCAGATTGTGGGACCAAGAAGTCCTGGGTTCACCGCGCGAATTTGAAAGAGACGATCGTTGAGGGGAGACGAGGACCGTCCCGTGGAAATGTTCAGAGGCTGTGTGTTGGTGATAAGAAGAAAATATTGAAATTAATCTTTTTTTTGGTTCGATGCCTACTAACGACAACTTTCTTGAAAGGTTAGGCCTTTCCAAACTAGTATGGGGTCAATGCATATGAAATGGCTAAATTTTTCCAGATTTCCCCAAACAATCACCAGATTCCAAAAAGCTCTTTTATGATTTGTTGCTATTGAAAAGTTATGTAACAATCAGCTTTTTGACTAAAAATTCCTGTGAAACAAACTATTTCAAGCAATCATGATTTTCATGGACGTTTTCAATAAAAAGCTAATTCATTAAGAAATCCCAGGCTTCATCGTTTCAAATCATTTCCAAAACTCAAAAAAACTTATTGATAAAAATTCGCTGAAATCTATCTTAATAAACATTCATTTCTCTCCGTTTTTCGATCAAAGTCTGTCTGTTTAAAGCAAAAATGATTTCCGCAACTTCTTGAAAAAAAGTGTTTATCTCTTTAACTATGTATTTGGTGATCTAGTCAATCTAACGTTCTTCTTGTGTCATTCTTTTCCTTTCTTTGGAGGAACAAACTTGTGAGTTACCCTTTTCCCGTCTTTCTTTTCCGAACCCTTTTCACCACTCACAGCCGTTTGGTGCGTTCTCCCTTTCGCCCCCTAATCGCTCTCTTTCTGGCGCATGTCCCAAACACATATGTCTCCAATTTGGTCGTTCCGTATCGTAGTCATATTCACACTGTCCCATTTTGATTTCATCTTACATAGGACCCAAATCTTTTTGACTTTATTTAGTGACCCGATTTTCTACCGAAAATGGGGTTACTAAGGCCATACAGCCCGTCCCATACAGCGACTTACCGGCGGGATCGGCTCAGACCCCTCGCAAGGGGGTAACAAAACAGCAAATGGTATTAAAAATATCTGTTAGAAAAAACTCCGTTACCTTTCTACTATTTTAAATCACTATTCAAACCACATAACAGTATTTCAGTGCTTTCCCTCGAAATGGGGGTAACAAAGAAGAAAGAAATGAAAACACGTAATATTTACATGATGTACAAGGTGCGGCAAAAGTTCTGACACTTTTTCTGTAAGCAGTAATTTTTTTGGCTTCAAAAAACTAACGCCGGATTCTAAAAATTTAGGTAGTTTCACCCCAATATAGCCATTTTCATAAAAAGATTTCAACTCTCAATAACTTTTTGACGAGAATTTTTTATATCCCGGTCTGGTCGCTGAAGAATTTTGCGAAAGTTGACTTAAACTTTGCAGAATGAAATTTTTTCCAAAAACTGCTGTTACCATTTGATAGAACTGAGTCTTTTCTTGAAAACAAGCCACAAAAAAACTTTATATCTCAAAAACGAAAGATTTTCAAGCTATTCTACGAAGGGCACCCAAATCTCAACAGCAAAAAAAACTGCTGTAACGACCTTTAAACATCCTCATCAAAAGGTTGTTTAGATGGCAATTTTTGTGTAAAAAAAAGTATATTAGGGGGTAAAAATATCTGAATTTTTATAATCCGGTGTTAGTTTTTCAAAAATCGCGTTTTTTCCAAGTCAAACTGCCCGTTTACAAAAAGTGTCGAAACTTTTGCCGCACCCTGTATTTATTGGATAATGTTTGATTCATCTTTTAGGGACAATCCGTAAAACAGGCACCGATTGGGTGGGTTGGAGGGCCGATTACAAAGGGACAACAAACTTGTCCGTCAGGACATGCATCATCGGAGACAGGGTGGAGCTTCACTTTGGGCATTCTATCAGATAACAAATGAATACTTATTTCGAAATAAACTCACCGGGAATCCAATAAGGACCAATGAGAAGAAAAGAACGAAGAAAAGACCAAGGCGCATTTTAATTGTAAGATTCCGGAGGGACTTCTGCCTTGATCTCCTAGCAATTCACTTTTGTACTCGATTTGAGTTCATTTTGAAGTATTCATTCATAACTGTACAAAAATATTTTCTGTTTAGTCTGCGTTTTGCGAACATGCATATGAATAAGAATGTACTTCGAAATGCATTCAAATCGAGTATAAATATTGTAATTTGTGAGATCAAATTACCGGCAGAAATCACTCTGAAATCTTACAATCAAAATGGGCTTTGGTCTTTTCTTCATCCTTTTCTTCTCAATGGTCCTTATCGCATTTTTGGTAAATTTATTTCAGTTTGAATAAACTATTACATTAATTAATCTAACTATAAGATAAAAAGCGACTCGTAACCATCAAAATTGATTTGGGAGTGCCCAAAGTGAACCCCCAACTCATGCCTGCATCACTGATGATCAATGTTCTGATGAACAAGTTTGCTGTACCCTTCCAATCAGCGCTCCCTTTTGCTCTATCGTGAAAGTTTGAAATTTGGAATCATTAGAATGTGTATTTTGTTTTCAGTGTGGTGCCTGTTTCGACGGATGCCCCTAGAAGGTGGATAATTCTCGAATAAATATGTCGTACAAGGCTCCTTTAATGTCACTTACTGTCATCAATTAATTAATGAAGTAAGTGATCAATGGTCGATCATTCGATCACTTATGATCGATGAATAGTAAACGTCTATAGATCTATAGTCGATACTAAACGATCTCTAAATACCTTTAATACCGCGTACTTTCGCTGACTATCAGATTGCTGGTTACTAAGTGTTAGTAATTGTCAATTATTATTTTAAGGGACTGTCAAGTAGGCAGGTCTCCCTCCCCAAAAAAGGCGGCTATTTGGGTTTGGGCTGCGTAGGGGATCCTTGCAATTTGATGTTAGTGCTTTTATTGGATCAAAGTGGCATAAGTAGTTGAGACATTTCAGCTCTGACGAATGATTTCTGTACTTTTATTAAATCAAAGCGGTTGCTGAAGTTGAGACATTTCAGCCCTATTGATTTCCGTTCTTTTATTAGCTCAGATCTTGGAACGAAGGGAGACCAGACCAAAATAACTCTTTTATTGGTTGGGTTTATTGCCCACCAAAAGCCTCAGCCTAAAGCTCTCAGTATTGGTACTACAGCAGGCGGCCTTAAATGGCTTAGGCTTGAGGCTTCAGCTTTAGGATTTCAGGGCTTTCATTGGTCTGCTATCGCAGCGCGATTGTATTTTCCCGAGACCCCCCCCCCGCCCCCAGGACGTTGCGCGTCCTCTGCAATTGCGTTCTAGGCCTATTGGATAATCCAGTCCAAGAAAATATTTTATTACTTTTATTACCGCTTGATGTGATATATAAAAGCTGATTGGGCCTTCAATTTTTCTTGGTGCTTCTTCTGGGATTCCTTGTTCCAATTGTTTTTGAAATTCTTCATTATATTTTACCAATAGTTCTGGTTTTCCTTTAAGTTGCTTGATGAAGATATGCAAGTATTGTCGCAAGCTTGAAATTATCATCAATTTTAGGATTTTTCTCTATCCAAGGGAACTTGGATAGAGAATGAATTTTTCCATTAACGAGTTGGACCTCTTCTTTGAATTTTGTGACAACTTCTTGTTGCTCCTTTTCTGAAGCTGCGGCTTTAGGAGACTCAGTGATGCCCATACTTTCTAGGTCCCAAAAATTTTCCTTGGTTATGTTACCGGTAGCTGTGGAAATGTTCGTACTGTTCTTGACCTTCTTGTTTAAACATAAATCTAGCTTTCCACATTTAATTTTTCCTAGCTTTGTTTCAATTCGCACCAAACCGCTGTGATGAATTGTCCAAGGTTCTTGTTGAATAATGTTTCAACAAAAGTCTTGACCAATAATTATGTCAATTTTAACGTTTTTGATTTCAGGTTCGTCTCCGAGTGCGGTGTTGGCTTTGGGAAGCTCCGGCAACTCCATCACTTCGAGCTTAAAGGTGTCAGGTAATTGTTTGTTAAAAATTTTTGATTATCGTAATAAAATTTTGAATGTTTTCGTTTTAATTACGCTTAAAGCCCCAATGGCTGTTTTAATGTTTAAAACTTTGGCATTTATGCTCGACAATTTTAAATTTTCTGCTAAATCTTTTGATAAAACTTTCCGTTGAACCTGTATCGATTAAAACGTTTACCTTGTCTTTGTAATGTTTTTGGTTGTCTGGATTGACTGCAAACACTTGTAACATGCTTGTTACGTGAATCTTCTGGGAAAAGTTTTGGTACGAATTGTTGAAGCAAAGCAAATTTTCTGATTAATTGAAATTTTTGAAAAGTCGTTCCTGAAACTCATTCGATCAACAGATCGACACTTTTTTATTTTTCGTTTCTTAAGCTTTTTCTTTTTTTGCTCCCCTTATCAACTGTGCTTTTGTGGTTAAAAAGGAACATTCACGAGCGAAGAATGCCTCAACGTATCGATTCTTTGTGATTTCCCTCTTTCCATTCTTCTTTCTTGATTTTGAAATCTTGCATAAGATTATTGACGAAGTCGAAGAATTCATTCTTGATTTTTCCACACTCAGCTATATATTACTTTCGTTTTTCAAAGCGTTCCAGAATCACTTGGTTTTAGATACAATGGCGGAGAACTCTTCTTCAGATCAAGAAAAAGATGATCCCTCCTTCACAGAGTTGCTCAATTTGCTTAAAGACGAGCCGGATTTCGAGGTTTTAGAATTTGCAAAATGTTGAATTATTTTAATATTGCAAAATTTGACTCAATCAAATGACTTGTTAGATTATGCTTTAAATTTCAGAAGACTATGAGAGAGCTGATACAAGAAGTTGTAACTCAACGGAAGGCAGCTAGTCAAAGAGCGCTCAATTGGGCAAAGAAAGCGGACAAAACTGGTGCGGCGAATACCGGAAAGAAGAATGTTTTATCGCCTGTTCGTGGCACTGATGGAAGTGTTAAACCACAAAAGAATAGAAACCGGAAAACGAAGCTAAAGGCAAGGCACTACAAAGAAATGGCGAAGTGAGTTTTAATGTTTATAGCAAAGACATGACTTGTTCGAAGGGAGATTTTTCATCGAAGAAAACAAGCTTTTGCTACTACACTTGAGTCATTCATCTAGTCTACAATAATTTTCTCGAAATCTTTCCACCCACTATTTTACCTTATTTAATGATTCAATTTTTCAGCATCATGCTCAAATTTCCCGAGGAAGCCTTTGAGAAACGAAATGGCTTTGTCAAGCAACTTTACGTTTGTGCAAACATGCAATGGAAGTCCTACGAGAATTGGGAAAAAGTTGGTGTGCTCTAATTAAAGATGAACTCGGCTTTTTCTTAGGAAAAAAAATTTAAAAAGAAAAATGTTCATTTGATAAATAAATTTTTGGGAAATTTTAGAAAATCGAAGATTATCTCGATAATCATCGGAACGGAGACAAAACGGCAGTACTCACTAGTAAAAGAGAAAAACTGGAGATCACGAAGCTTAGAGAGCTAAAAGAAAGCTTGGATTTGAAATTTGAAGCCGTTAACTCCAAGATTGATGTTCTGCATGAAATGTTGACAAAGCTAAGTAAGCAGTGCATTGTTTCATATTTTAACATTATTGAGTTCGCAAGGGTTTTTTTTGACAATTTGAAAGATTTAGTGAAAAACGATGTGAAAGAAGGCATCGAAAATCGAGATAAAGAGACAGACCAAAAGCCCGAGATTAAAAAGGAACCGTCGAGTTAGAGGTTAGTTGGTCTTTGAAGTGGAAAACCTTCAATTCGGCGGTATTTACAATTCGATACTTTTCAGAAGTTACCACCTTTTGCGGTCACCACTCACCTTATCAAAATTTTCTGCCTATTTTGGTTAGAAAATAAATTATTGTTTTTTTCCATTGCTTCAATTATCGTAGTGGAAAAACTTTTAAGAGTCTTAAAGAAAAGAAAAGTCCCTGAAAAATTCATTAAACTGTGTCTTCATCAAAAAATTTCTTATTGTTGTCGTAATGCCATCATACTTTTTCACACGAATACTTTATTCAAAGGAAACATGCACATTAATTTTTTAGCAAAGCAAGATGAGATGAGAGAAAAATACGGTATGGAACACAGTCCTTTAAAAAATACGCAAAAAATCCGAATCACGTCAGCACAATTTTAGCTAAATGAAAAATTTTTATCTGGGAAAATTTGGTGTTAAACAAAGAAAATAGCTTCTGGGAAAATTTGCTTACAATAGTCCATCAATTCAGCAAAGGCAATACAATAATTAAGAAGTAAATTTTAATTTCTATTCGTTCCTTACATAATTTTCTTTTGAAAATTCATTGCTTAGATTGTGACACTTATCCATTAAAAGAGTTTGTCCTTCCTCGATGGTGATTCGATTTGCCGTCACACAACCAATTTGGCAATAGATAACGTTGACCTATTGGAATCTCTGCACAGGGTGGACCTCCGTTTCTTCCGGGTAATCCATAATCTCTAACATCCTTCTCACCTAAAAGATGATGTCCTTCAATTTCGATGATGTCAGTGTGAGAAATGCAGGAACATTTATAGTTAATGTGCGGCTGTGATGGACCGGTGTCCGGCTTAAATGATGGATTATCAAGATTTATTTTCAATGTAAAAGACATTTTTTCTGAACGTATGGCATTAATTTTCACATCCATATTCACATTCCTTGCTATCCATTCAACTGGAACCCAGGACCCATAAAAAAAAATATTATCTGCCACTTTGAATTGTTCATTACTTAAAGAAATCGTTTCCGTTTGCTCTTTATCTGTATTAATTTCTTCAAGAATCGATTCCATCACATCTTCTGCTGAAGCTTCATCACTAAAGTACTTTGGAAGAATTTTATTCTTTGCATAAGCATTCACCATTTTTTGCAACCGGGTTCTAACAGCAGTCCAAATTTTCATAAGTTCATCTTTCTTTTTTTCTTTTTCCCAGTTTGGATCCCAATCATGGTACTGATCTACTTTCCAGTTGTAAATGTACATTGAGCATGGCACTTTTTTGCCATTCACAAACGTGTGGGCTTGAGTTCCGGCAAACCACATAACATCATCCGGGTACTTATCTATTAACCTTTTAATTGTTAGGCCTGGTTTAATCTGATTGAGTATTTTTTTCTTTAAATTGAAAAAACTAAATTCCGGTTCCAAAGCACGAAAATGGTGAATCAGAACAGCCAACCAGCAATGAAAACTATTGTTTTGAGAGCTGATTTTTTCACCTTTACTATCTAGAGAAAGTAGGATATTATTTTTTGAATGTAAAAGTAAAATGGAAGTATCTTCTTCACTTTCACTTTCCTTCCGAATTTCATAAACCACTGTCCAATCATTGTCGGTGGAATATTTTATCAAACATTTATTCTTCAAATCAAAGTGTTTTTCTTGAAGATGGTTGATCAAAATTTCAAAAAACATGTCGATACATGCTAAATCGATATGAGCACCTTCTCGTATAAGACTACGATATAGCTCGGGATCGTCAACTCTTTTCTTTAAATTAGTCAAGTTCAGACAAAATTGTAGCTCAACCATTTCTCTCGCTTTTCTAAGAACGTAGAAACTGTCATCTTCTGAAAGAATATTTTTGAATATTTCGTCCAAATGTATTTCTTGTTTTTCTTTTTGATCTAGGTGGTGCCAGAGAGACCAAAGTTTTTTTCTTTTTGCAATGCGCAGCAAAGAAGCAAGATCTTCAGAAGAAATTGTCCTTTGAAATTGGTTTTCAATTTTTAATATGCAACACTCAAAAAACCATTTTGGTTGCTTTTTCATGACAATAAGGTACAGAATCAAACCCTCAAAATAAGTTGTGGCCTCAGCTGTTTCAAGAATAACGTTGACAAAAACGTTGAGCTCATCTATCGAAAGATGGCAACCCTCATTTTTGAAGCGATCATAAAGAGCACAAATAATTCGGTTCGTTCCGATGAAAGGCTTTGATAAAAATTGAAACCGAGTCGATTTGGAAATACGGCAAACTTCGTCAATAACTTTTTGCATATCTTGATATTCTATCTCATAGATATTGGATACAAAAGGTTCTCCCTGAAAAAGATAACGGGTTTGTGCTAGATTCTCGTAATCAAGTTTCGTAAAATTTTGAAATAGTCTAGCCAGCATTTCCTGGTTAAAATGCGATTTTTCAAATCGTGATTCTGCCAAAAAATCGTATTCAAGCTCAGAATTTGGCTCGTTGTTGCGAAGCAAAATTCTAAGCGTGTTGCTAGCGTTTGGACCAAGCTTATCTACCAAGAGCAGCCTCTTATTGTCATCTTGTTCAAAAAGCTGAAGTTGCAGATTGTTTACTTCTGCAATCATTGAAAAAGAAGGGTTTAATGCGTTGAATTCGTCGTCTTCAGCATTTTTTATTCTCTTCAAGATAGCTTTTTGTGTTTCATCTGCTACTTGATAGGCTTGTTCTTGTTTCTGAGGGATTCCGAAATAACATAAATAACACCAAATATCAAATTCTCGTTCCTTTACTGGATCATCTTCAAAAAGCTGTTCAAAAGGAAAAATCTTCATCATTGGTGTATGATCCGTCAAATCTGAATTAAAAATATCACTTGGACTGCATAAGTCCTCAAGAATGGTGCATAGTAAGCGACGCAGGCGTTCATTCACCTTGTTTTCTCTTGCGTAGTTAAAGCTTGAAATAAATTCTTGAAATTTTTTAGATGTTTTACTACTTTTGAGCTTGACAAAGTAAGATGGAGCAAAAAGGTTGTGACGCTTTGAAAAGTTGTCACGAAGAACGTCGTCGTTCCAGCAAATTCCAGTTGCAAGTTCATAAAAATTTTCCAGCTTTTTCCAGCTTTCTAAGTCTTCCATAACTGCTAGTGCAAGAATAGTAAAGCTAATAAATGAGCGTTTTGGAATGACAAAATGGTGATTTTTTTTCTCAAGAAAGGAAAGCAAAACGCTTATCTGTGAGTGTTTGCTCAATCGATTGTTTTTTTTCCGTTTTGCACTCTTCTTTGTTGGAAAAATTTGAGCAAAAGATGGAAACCAGGCAAAGGGCGAGAGGCCGCTGGGAAGAATTTTCGACAATTCGACTTTTCGCGCTTATCAGAAAAGGAGAAAGTTTGCGAGCCAAGCACGAGGCGAAACGTTCAGATTTGAGACCAATTTTGCAGAAGACTAGTGGCAATTTTTCATTTTACAAGTCCCTGAGTGAGCACAAGTCGACCCCTATCCGGCACGCTGCTATTTTTGACGATTTTCTACATAAAAATTTTATCTAAAAGGGACTTTTTCCAGTAAACTTTGTGTGCATTTTGTTTAAAAAATTATTTCCGACAATTTCATAGCGCTATAACAGCTAGTATAACGAGATAGAATTCTTTTTTTCACTTTCTCTGTTTTTCTGGGTCATTCTTTTGTGACTCTTCTTCCGCAATGTCGTCAAGGGCACCTATTCGGTGATGATGATGCATTTTTGAATCGATTTTTGGCTAAAACTTTCTATTAGATTTAATTATCAGTTAAGCTTCACAGATTTGCATCTAGAAAAAGTTACTAACAAAATCTACTTCCCAAACCAACTTTTGAAAGCTCATCAATTGAAGTAAAACCGGGGAGTTGTGGATGATCCTTTGAAGGTTTTTCTTTAGTTTCTTCATCTTAAAATGCTTTATAAAGAACAAAGATTTACAAGAGTTGCAAAATTATAAATCTATGCACTTCTGGCAATGTTTACCTATTGCAATAAATCCAACATGGGTGAAGAACGGAGAGCTCGTCGGTGAGATGTTCAGATCTGGTGTTGAACTGCGCAAATCTTTTGGGGTCAAATTCCCATTACTGAAAATTGTCCATATGATTATTTTGCAAAAATAAATTGTTCGCAACGCACCTATTCACTCGATTCCTTGTGTACGATGAGAAACTGGGTCTAAAATTTATCGTTGAGAGATGATGAGAATAAAAAGAAACCTTTTTTGCTTGAACTTGTCGAGCATGATCCTTGGAAGTTCCATTCTAGAAAGTTCGTGAAAGGACTAAGATAATTTGACGAACCTTGTCGGCTTTCTTGTCACCGGGGTTTCCTCAAGTTCACCTCCTTCAAGTGGTACCATTTTCACCGGTTCTCCCTTTGTTGTAATGCTTTCTTGTCGATCAATAGAAAGACTGAGAAATGATATTATCCATTGTAACTTGTTAGGTTAGTTTGAAATTTTATTTGGAAACTTTTACCCAATTAACCAACCCCATTTGAGCCGCTGATCCATAGAGTGGGTGAACGGGACGCGAGTTCTCCGAGTTTTTAAAGGATTGTGTCCCATACCGTATTTTTCTCTCATCTCATCTTGTTTTGCTAAAAAATTAATGTGCATGTTTTCTTTGAATAAAGTATTCGTGTGAAATAGATGGCATTAAGACAACAATAAGAAATTTTTTGGTGAAGACACAGTTTAATGAATTTTTCTTTTCTTTAAGACTCTTAAAAGTTTTTCCACTACGATAATTGAAGCAATTGAAAAAGAAAAACAATTTATTTTCTAAGCAACATAGACAGAAAATTTTGATAAGGTGGATTTTTTAGCAAAGCAAGATGAGATGAGAGAAAAATACGTGGTGACCGCAAACAAGTGGTAACTTCTGAAAAGTATCGAATTGAAGGCTTTCCACTTCAAAGACCAACTAACCTCTAACTCAACGGTTCCTTTTTAATCTCGGGCTTTTGGTCTGTCTCTTTATCTCGATTTTCGATGCCTTCTTTCACATCATTTTTCACGGCAAGAGCTAAATCTTTCAAATTGTCAAAAAAAACCCTTGCGAACTCAATAATGTTAAAATATGAAACAATGCACTGCTTACTTAGCTTTGTCAACATTTCATGCAGAACATCAATCTTGGAGTTAACGGCTTCAAATTTCAAATCCAAGCTTTCTTTTAGCTCTCTAAGCTTCGTGATCTCCAGTTTTTCTCTTTTACTAGTGAGTACTGCCGTTTTGTCTCCGTTCCGATGATTATCGAGATAATCTTCGATTTTCTAAAATTTCCCAAAAATTTATTTATCAAATGAACATTTTTCTTTTTAAATTTTTTTTCCTAAGAAAAAGCCGAGTTCATCTTTAATTAGAGCACACCAACTTTTTCCCAATTCTCGTAGGACTTCCATTGCATGTTTGCACAAACGTAAAGTTGCTTGACAAAGCCATTTCGTTTCTCAAAGGCTTCCTCGGGAAATTTGAGCATGATGCTGAAAAATTGAATCATTAAATAAGGTAAAATAGTGGGTGGAAAGATTTCGAGAAAATTATTGTAGACTAGATGAATGACTCAAGTGTAGTAGCAAAAGCTTGTTTTCTTCGATGAAAAATCTCCCTTCGAACAAGTCATGTCTTTGCTATAAACATTAAAACTCACTTCGCCATTTCTTTGTAGTGCCTTGCCTTTAGCTTCGTTTTCCGGTTTCTATTCTTTTGTGGTTTAACACTTCCATCAGTGCCACGAACAGGCGATAAAACATTCTTCTTTCCGGTATTCGCCGCACCAGTTTTGTCCGCTTTCTTTGCCCAATTGAGCGCTCTTTGACTAGCTGCCTTCCGTTGAGTTACAACTTCTTGTATCAGCTCTCTCATAGTCTTCTGAAATTTAAAGCATAATCTAACAAGTCATTTGATTGAGTCAAATTTTGCAATATTAAAATAATTCAACATTTTGCAAATTCTAAAACCTGAAATCCGGCTCGTCTTTAAGCAAATTGAGCAACTCTGTGAAGGAGGGATCATCTTTTTCTTGATCTGAAGAAGAGTTCTCCGCCATTGTATCTAAAACCAAGTGATTCTGGAACGCTTTGAAAAACGAAAGTAATATATAGCTGAGTGTGGAAAAATCAAGAATGAATTCTTCGACTTCGTCAATAATCTTATGCAAGATTTCAAAATCAAGAAAGAAGAATGGAAAGAGGGAAATCACAAAGAATCGATACGTTGAGGCATTCTTCGCTCGTGAATGTTCCTTTTTAACCACAAAAGCACAGTTGATAAGGGGAGCAAAAAAAGAAAAAGCTTAAGAAACGAAAAATAAAAAGTGTCGATCTGTTGATCGAATGAGTTTCAGGAACGACTTTTCAAAAATTTCAATTAATCAGAAAATTTGCTTTGCTTCAACAATTCGTACCAAAACTTTTCCCAGAAGATTCACGTAACAAGCATGTTACAAGTGTTTGCAGTCAATCCAGACAACCAAAAACATTACAAAGACAAGGTAAACGTTTTAATCGATACAGGTTCAACGGAAAGTTTTATCAAAAGATTTAGCAGAAAATTTAAAATTGTCGAGCATAAATGCCAAAGTTTTAAACATTAAAACAGCCATTGGGGCTTTAAGCGTAATTAAAACGAAAACATTCAAAATTTTATTACGATAATCAAAAATTTTTAACAAACAATTACCTGACACCTTTAAGCTCGAAGTGATGGAGTTGCCGGAGCTTCCCAAAGCCAACACCGCACTCGGAGACGAACCTGAAATCAAAAACGTTAAAATTGACATAATTATTGGTCAAGACTTTTGTTGAAACATTATTCAACAAGAACCTTGGACAATTCATCACAGCGGTTTGGTGCGAATTGAAACAAAGCTAGGAAAAATTAAATGTGGAAAGCTAGATTTATGTTTAAACAAGAAGGTCAAGAACAGTACGAACATTTCCACAGCTACCGGTAACATAACCAAGGAAAATTTTTGGGACCTAGAAAGTATGGGCATCACTGAGTCTCCTAAAGCCGCAGCTTCAGAAAAGGAGCAACAAGAAGTTGTCACAAAATTCAAAGAAGAGGTCCAACTCGTTAATGGAAAAATTCATGTAAAATTCATTCTCTATCCAAGTTCCCTTGGATAGAGAAAAATCCTAAAATTGATGATAATTTCAAGCTTGCGACAATACTTGCATATCTTCATCAAGCAACTTAAAGGAAAACCAGAACTATTGGTAAAATATAATGAAGAATTTCCTTGGGGAGGGAGACCTGCTTAATTGACAGTCCCTTAAAATAATAATTGACAATTACTAACACTTAGTAACCAGCAATCTGATAGTCAGCGAAAGCAAGCGGTATTAAAGGTATTTAGAGATCTTTTAGTATCGACTATACAGTGCCTTTCTACTCACATCGTGGAAAGCTCACTAAAACTGCTAGGAATGACCTGAGACAGCGACAAAGATACCTTATCGCAACTCATCCAAATTAAGGCGGAACGACCGTTAACCAAAAGGAAAATAATCCAAGCTATGGCAACGAATTATGACCCATTGGGAATCGCTACCCCATTGCTAGTTGAGGCTAAAAGTTTTTATCAAAGTTTGTGGTCTATCAAAGACTTAAAATGGGATCAGCAGCTACCGTAAAAACAGAGTGAGCAATGGGAAGAAATTGAAAACAAGTTCGGTAAAGAAATAAGAATCACGATCCCAAGGTTCATCTTTACAACACTACAAAGAGATTACACACGAATAGCGATCTCTGCTGATGCATCGGCAAAAGCCTTCGCAATTGTCGCATACCTGCAATCGAAAGCTGGTGGAAGATTTGAGTCATCGATAATCTTTGCAAAGAATCGGCTGAACCCTACGAAAGTCATTCCCACAATCCCAAAAATGGAATTGTTAGCCCTAGAATGTGCTCATAAGCAGATCCAATAACTATTGAAAGAAATAAAATTAAAGATTGATGAGATTGTCATTTGGGAGATTCAAAAGTGGCACCGAAATGGGTCACCCAAGAAAAAAAAAGGGATAAAGCAGGAAAATTTGTTCAGAACCGGACAAACAAAATTGCCCATGTTCAAGAACTAAAGGCATTGCAAATCTCAGTCAAATTGTTTCATGTCCCTGGAAAGGTAAACCCAGCCGACTACGGCACCAAAGGAATCACCGCCGAGCAACTACATAAAAGCGTATGGTTGGAAGGCCCACAATTCCTACAAAGTGATGAAAAATTTTGGCCAAAAGAAATTCAACGGTTCGAAATTCCAAATTTCTCTCAAAGTGTTGAAGAGGAAGCCAAGAACACTTTGATTCTAACAGAAATCGTAACCGAAAACCAAGAAATTCTAATAGAAGAACAAAGATTCGGAACTTTTTACAAATTGGTCAAGACAATGGCAATGTTTCTTTATTACATAAACCGCCGGATGAGGAAAATTAACAAACTACCCACCAATCCTGTGTTGAAGCCAATCCCATCATGTCGAGTAGATCCACGAAGTGGCGACAACATCATTGATAGACCGGCCGATCTCCTAAAAAATGCAAAGTTACTTCTCATAAAACAACATCAAAGTGAAAATGAGAAAAATTGAAAGAAAAGGCACGTGAGGTTGAGAAGGACGAATGGGGAATATACCGAAAAGTTGCCAGGATGTCAGAGACATTTAGAAACTTGCAAAATTCAAAACCAATTGTAATAATTTTTGAAAATGTTATGGTTACTTAGGTACGTCCACCGTTTCATCGACTCATTCTATCAAGCCAATTCACTTTTAAAATCATCTGCTAAGTTTGGGAGTGGGACAAATGCGACCTTTTTTTGCGCACCCGGCCATTTGCGCACCTTTTTTTCCGCACCTGGCCCATTAGCGCACCTTTTTTCGCGTTTTCAAAAAAACTCTAAAAAGCTAATATTAACCAATTTTTATTCCAAAAGTTGTTTTTCTAGATAATTCTAGGGCGTAGAATCGAAATTTTGACATATCAGAGCTTGTGGAAGCGAACGGACGGAGTTATACAAAGAAATAAATCGACAATTTTCTGTAATTTGACCTACCCGTTTTGTCTTTCAGATTGATTCCACACGCTCTGTTATGTCAAAATTTGAATTTTACACCCTCAAATTACCTAGAAAAACAACTTTTGGAATAGAAATTGGTTAATATTAGCTTTTTAGAGCTTTTTTTAAAACGCGAAAAAAGGTGCGCTAATGGGCCAGGTGCGGAAAAAAAGATGCGCAAATGTCCGGGTGCGCAAAAAAAAGGTAGCATTTGTCCCACTCCCCTAAGTTTTTAATCAATTTCAAGCCAGGTGGTGCTACTAAGGTCAATTCCAGTCAAGATAGTGAGTTGTCAAGTGGTAAAGAAGCGAAGTAGACATGAAATTGACCCGTCTGAAACTAAATAGGTCATTTTAATTCCTTCAACATCAACTTTTTCAAAAATTCTTTGATCATTAGATAGAGGTTGTAAAATAGCCTGGAAAACTATCATAACCCAAAAACCTTAAAGTTTATCCGTTCTACTTATGATCTCAATCTTTCCTCTTTTCTCAGCTTTTCTACTTAGGTTTGCAGCCTCCAACTTTTCCCCCTTAATTAAACAATTAACTGTTACGTTGTGGCGGGAAAAACTGGAGAGACATTAATATGGATATTAAACTAAATTGTGTTTCTCATAAAAGATCAAGTTCCGCTATGACTAATTATGACTAGCAGAGCATTTTCTACTAAATCTCATTTTCTAAAGTGTGTCAACTTCCGAAATTCTAAATCAAGCCAATTATTTAATTTGAATCTTTTCTATTGAAAGAACACAAAATTCGTTTTTAGAAATTTCCAATCCAATCCATTTGAGCATGAAAATGACGTTATGTTATTCGAAGAGCTTTTGAAAACTCTAAAATAATCTTGTCTTGTCTATTTTCGGTAACGTCTGTTTTGGTGTAAACATGGAAATTCAAACAAAAGATTCTAAGAATAGTCGGAAGAACGTCTCGATTTAAACATGAAGCGAAAATAGCAAAATAAAAGCAAGGGACAAGCAGACAAAACAGAACTCTATCAAAACACGTAAGAAGCAGAACCTTCTTTGGATGCTGTTAGGCTTTTTGTCTACAGCAGAGATTTTTACCAAGGATTATCAAAAATTTGACAAACTAGCTTACCCCTTAGATCTTTGGCTTTGATATTTTGTTAAACGATTCTCAGATTCAACTTCTGCTTTGCCAAAATAGCTGCAGCGAGCGTCGAAAAGATCAGTTGTATGACCAAACGTTTCAGTGTCAAGATCTACTGATTGATTTAACAAAAACCGGACAAAGGCTAAAAGTTCAACTCAGAGTTGAACTGTCGATGCAGATTGTGGGACCAAGCAGTCCCGGGTTTACCGCGCGAATTTGAAAGAGACAATCGTTGAGGGAAAACGAGGTCCGTCCCCTGAAAATCTTCAGAGGCTGTGTGTTGGTGATACGAAGAAAATATTGAAATTAATCCTTTTTTGGTTCGATGCCTACTAACGACAACTTTCTTGAAAGGTTAGGCTTTTCCAAACTAGTATGGGGTCAATGTATATGAAATGGCTAAATTTTTCCAGATTTCCCCAAACAATCACCAGATTCCAAAAAGCTCTTTTATGACTCATAAAAGACTTTTTTATGACTCTTATGACTTCCGGTCTCTGTCTAAGATCAATGTGTAGCTTCTGGTCTCTGGCTAAGATCAGTGTGTAACTGCCGGGTTCTGGCTGAGATCAATGTGTAACTGCCGGGCTCTGGCTGAGCTCAATCTGTAGCTTCTTGTCTGTGGCTAAGATCAATGTGTAACTGCCGGGCTCTGGCTGAGCTCAATCTGTAGCTTCTTGTCTCTGGCTAAGATCAGTGTGTAACTGCCGGGTTCTGGCTGAGATCAATGTGTAACTGATCAATGTGTAACGGTAAGATCAATGTGTAACTGCCGGTCTCTGGCTAACATCAATGTGTAACTGCCGGGCTCTGGCTAAGATCAATGTGTAACTGCCGCTCTCTGGCTAACATCAATGTGTAACTGCCGGGCTCTGGCTAAGATCAATGTGTAACTGCCGGGCTCTGGCTGAGCTCAATCTGTAGCTTCTTGTCTGTGGCTAAGATCAATGTGTAACTGCCGGGCTCTGGCTGAGCTCAATCTGTAGCTTCTTGTCTGTGGCTAAGATCAATGTGTAACTGCCGGGCTCTGGCTGAGCTCAATCTGTAGCTTCTTGTCTCTGGCTGAGATCAATGTGTAACTGCCGGTCTCTGGCTAACATCAATGTGTAACTGCCGGGCTCTGGCTAACATCAATGTGTAACTGATCAATGTGTAACGGTAAGATCAATGTGTAACTGCCGGGCTCTGGCTAAGATCAATGTGTAACTGCCGGGCTCTGGCTGAGCTCAATCTGTAGCTTCTTTTCTCTGGCTAAGATCCATGTGTAACTGCCGGGCTCTGGCTGAGTTCAATCTGTAGCTTCTTGTCTCTGGCTAAGATCAATGTGTAACTGCCGGTATCTGGCTAAGATCAATGTGTAACTGATCAATGTGTAACGGTAAGATCAATGTGTAACTGCCGGTCTCTGGCTAACATCAATGTGTAACTGCCGGGCTCTGGCTAAGATCAATGTGTAACTGATCAATGTGTAACGGTAAGATCAATGTGTAACTGCCGGTCTCTGGCTAACATCAATGTGTAACTGCCGGGCTCTGGCTAAGATCAATGTGTAACTGATCAATGTGTAACGGTAAGATCAATGTGTAACTGCCGGTCTCTGGCTAACATCAATGTGTAACTGCCGGGCTCTGGCTAAGATCAATGTGTAACTGCCGCTCTCTGGCTAACATCAATGTGTAACTGCCGGGCTCCGGCTAAGATCAATGTGTAACTGCCGGGCTCTGGCTAAGATCAATGTGTAACTGCCGGGCTCTGGCTGAGCTCAATCTGTAGCTTCTTGTCTCTGGCTAAGATCAATGTGTAACTGCTGGTCTCTGGCTAACATCAATGTGTAACTGCCGGTCTCTGGCTAAGATCAATGTGTAACTGCCGGGCTCTGGCTAAGATCAATGTGTAACTGCCGGGCTCTGGCTGAGCTCAATCTGTAGCTTCTTGTCTCTGGCTAAGATCAATGTGAAACTGCCGGGCTCTGGCTGAGCTCAATCTGTAGCTTCTTGTCTCTGGCTAAGATCAATGTGTAACTGCTGGTCTCTGGCTAACATCAATGTGTAACTGCCGGTCTCTGGCTAAGATCAATGTGTAACTGCCGGGCTCTGGCTAAGATCAATGTGTAACTGCCGGGCTCTGGCTAAGATCAATGTGTAACTGATCAATGTGTAACGGTAAGATCAATGTGTAACTGCCGGGCTCTGGCTAAGATCAATGTGTAACTGCCGGGCTCTGGCTGAGCTCAATCTGTAGCTTCTTTTCTCTGGCTAAGATCAATGTGTAACTGCCGGGCTCTGGCTGAGTTCAATCTGTAGCTTCTTGTCTCTGGCTAAGATCAATGTGTAACTGCCCGGCTCTGGCTAAGATCAATGTGTAACTGCCGGGCTCTGGCTAAGATCAATGTGTAACTGATCAATGTGTAACGGTAAGATCAATGTGTAACTGCCGGGCTCTGGCTAAGATCAATGTGCCACTGCCGGGCTCTGGCTGAGCTCAATCTGTAGCTTCTTGTCTCTGGCTAAGATCAATGTGTAACTGCCGGTCTCTGGCTAACATCAATGTGTAACTGCCGGGCTCTGGCTGAGTTCAATCTGTAGCTTCTTGTCTCTGGCTAAGATCAAAGTGTAACTGCCGGGCTCTGGCTAAGATCAATGTGTAACTGATCAATGTGTAACGGTAAGATCAATGTGTAACTGCCGGGCTCTGGCTGAGCTCAATCTGTAGCTTCTTGTCTCTGGCTAAGATCAATGTGTAACTGCCGGGCTCTGCCTGAGTTCAATCTGTAGCTTCTTGTCTCTGGCTAAGATCAAAGTGTAACTGCCGGGCTCTGGCTAAGATCAATGTGTAACTGCCGGGCTCTGGCTGAGCTCAATCTGTAGCTTCTTGTCTCTGGCTAAGATCAATGTGTAACTGCCGGGCTCTGGCTGAGTTCAATCTGTAGCTTCTTGTCTCTGGCTAAGATCAAAGTGTAACTGCCGGGCTCTGGCTAAGATCAATGTGTAACTGATCAATGTGTAACGGTAAGATCAATGTGTAACTGCCGGGCTCTGGCTGAGCTCAATCTGTAGCTTCTTGTCTCTGGCTAAGATCAATGTGTAACTGCCGGGCTCTGGCTGAGCTCAATCTGTAGCTTCTTGTCTCTGGCTAAGATCAATGTGTAACTGCCGGTCTCTGGCTAACATCAATGTGTAACTGCCGGGCTCTGGCTAAGATCAATGTGTAACTGCCGGGCTCTGGCTGAGCTCAATCTGTAGCTTCTTGTCTCTGGCTAAGATCAATGTGTAACTGCCGGGTCTGGCTAAGATCAATGTGTAACTGCCGGGCTCTGGCTAAGATCAATGTGTAACTGCCGGGCTCTGGCTGAGCTCAATCTGTAGCTTCTTTTCTCTGGCTAAGATCAATGTGTAACTGCCGGGCTCTGGCTAAGATCAATGTGCCACTGCCGGGCTCTGGCTGAGCTCAATCTGTAGCTTCTTGTCTCTGGCTAAGATCAAAGTGTAACTGCCGGTATCTGGCTAAGATCAATGTGTAACTGCCGGGCTCTGGCTGAGCTCAATCTGTAGCTTTTTGTCTCTGGCTAAGATCAATGTGCCACTGCCGGGCTCTGGCTAAGATCAATGTGTAACTGATCAATGTGTAACGGTAAGATCAATGTGTAACTGCCGGGCTCTGGCTAAGATCAATGTGCCACTGCCGATCAATGTGCCACTGCCGGGCTCTGGCTGAGCTCAATCTGTAGCTTCTTGTCTCTGGCTAAGATCAATGTGCCACTGCCGGGCTCTGGCTGAGCTCAATCTGTAGCTTCTTGTCTCTGGCTAAGATCAATGTGCCACTGCCGGGCTCTGGCTGAGCTCAATCTGTAGCTTCTTGTCTCTGGCTAAGATCAATGTGTAACTGCCGGGCTCTGGCTGAGTTCAATCTGTAGCTTCTTGTCTCTGGCTAAGATCAAAGTGTAACTGCCGGGCTCTGGCTAAGATCAATGTGTAACTGATCAATGTGTAACGGTAAGATCAATGTGTAACTGCCGGGCTCTGGCTGAGCTCAATCTGTAGCTTCTTGTCTCTGGCTAAGATCAATGTGTAACTGCCGGGCTCTGGCTGAGCTCAATCTGTAGCTTCTTGTCTCTGGCTAAGATCAATGTGTAACTGCCGGTCTCTGGCTAACATCAATGTGTAACTGCCGGGCTCTGGCTAAGATCAATGTGTAACTGCCGGGCTCTGGCTAAGATCAATGTGTAACTGCCGGTATCTGGCTAAGATCAATGTGTAACTGATCAATGTGTAACGGTAAGATCAATGTGTAACTGCCGGTCTCTGGCTAACATCAATGTGTAACTGCCGGGCTCTGGCTAAGATCAATGTGTAACTGATCAATGTGTAACGGTAAGATCAATGTGTAACTGCCGGTCTCTGGCTAACATCAATGTGTAACTGCCGGGCTCTGGCTAAGATCAATGTGTAACTGCCGCTCTCTGGCTAACATCAATGTGTAACTGCCGGGCTCCGGCTAAGATCAATGTGTAACTGCCGGGCTCTGGCTAAGATCAATGTGTAACTGCCGGGCTCTGGCTGAGCTCAATCTGTAGCTTCTTGTCTCTGGCTAAGATCAATGTGTAACTGCTGGTCTCTGGCTAACATCAATGTGTAACTGCCGGTCTCTGGCTAAGATCAATGTGTAACTGCCGGGCTCTGGCTGAGCTCAATCTGTAGCTTCTTGTCTCTGGCTAAGATCAATGTGTAACTGCTGGTCTCTGGCTAACATCAATGTGTAACTGCCGGTCTCTGGCTAAGATCAATGTGTAACTGCCGGGCTCTGGCTGAGCTCAATCTGTAGCTTCTTGTCTCTGGCTAAGATCAATGTGTAACTGCTGGTCTCTGGCTAACATCAATGTGTAACTGCCGGTCTCTGGCTAAGATCAATGTGTAACTGCCGGGCTCTGGCTGAGCTCAATCTGTAGCTTCTTGTCTCTGGCTAAGATCAATGTGAAACTGCCGGGCTCTGGCTGAGCTCAATCTGTAGCTTCTTGTCTCTGGCTAAGATCAATGTGAAACTGCCGGGCTCTGGCTGAGCTCAATTTGTAGCTTCTTGTCTCTGGCTGAGATCAATGTGTAACTGCCGGTCTCTGGCTAAGATCAATGTGTAGACTTGCTGACTTATTGCTAGTAATTTTAAGTTGCTCTACTTTGTTCAAGAGACAATGATAAATTAAGCAAAGGTCGGTTTCAGATGTGCATTCTCCTATTCTATCATAACTATTAAGCAATGAAGGATACGTGAGAGTCAGCCAATCCGACGAGAAATGTGTTGCCGAGGACGATTGCTGTTTGGTGTGAATGAAGATAAAGTCTAAAATTTCCATTTCACTTTTCGAAATATTATCGGAAAACCAGTGAAAGGGTAATTTGACCTAAAATTGACTAAAAGGGGAAAACACCTGAAATGCATCGAATCAAATTAAGGACTGGCTCTCAAACAGCTTTCGAAAAAAACTATTAGAAAACTTGAGTTTATCAATTTTACTTTAAAAATTCCCCTCATTCATTTCTCTGTTCATTATAGTTCCCTTTTTGATCCCCTACTGACCACCCGAAGAAGAACTATTCGTATTTGCGTGTAATATGATCACTTCTTTTTTCCCATCCATTCTCGTCTTTTTCTCCTTCACGGATCCGCGGGTATCCCTTCCTTAAAAAGACCAAAAGCTTTTTCCGCATGAACCTCTTTTTCTCTTTTTCAATGCCTGTGAAACTAGCCCCTCACCACATTGAGGCAACGGAAACACTTGGCATCTCCTTCAACTATTTCTTCAAGAAACACTTTTATACACTTTCTGTCAAACAGATACTTGACTCCTTCGATTTCTTGATGACGATTTTAATATTTTTCTAAATGGGATACACGTGTGAACGAGTTGGCACCTTTGCTGCGTTGATCGCTTTTTGCATTAGGTGGGTTTCACTCAACTGTTATTCACTTGATGCTTTGTGGAGTCTTGGCCGTTGTCCTTGTTTTGTCCCGCTTTTTCAAGGGGACTTCCAAAAATTCGTTAATACTCATAATTGTTCGTCTGCACGGAAATCTTTAGTAAAAGGCGAAAGATTTTCTCGGTCAAATGCAGACGAACCAGAGATGGGAAAGGGGAGGAAAGGGAGCACTATAAGTGGAGGGCCTTTGCCAGAAAGTGAGCGATTACGCTGCCGCACAAAGAACACATGTCATAAAGGATCGTGCTTGTTCCGCCAAAAATCAAGAATCCAGGCGGCTGGGGTATCTTCTACTTGCTAAATTTTTACTTGTTCTAGCCTTGCGCAACAAATATTGGCACTGTAATTCATTTTGTCCCACTTTTTCAAGGGGACTTCCAAAAATTCGTTGATACTCATAATTGTTCGTCTGCACGGAAATCTTTAGTAAAAGGCGAAAGATTTTCTCGGTCAAATGCAGACGAGCCAGAGAGGAAAGGGGAGAAAGAGATCGGTATAGGTAGAGACCCTTTGCCAGAAAGCGAGCGATTACGGGCGCGCACTAAGAACACCTTCACATGACCACTCTTTCCACCCACTGTCTCTTTGTGCGTTCTCCCTTTCACCCACTAATCGCCCCAACGCCTAAACCCACGAAGAGCAGAAATAACTTTATCCGAATTTTTAAAACTTGCATAAAAGTACATACAAATCCGGAATATTATTGTAAAACAATTTAAAGTCAATAACCGTAAATCCTCGATTGTTCGGCGCCCATTTTTCGGATCCCCAAAAAAATCACATAAGGGGATATCACATTGTTGAAAAAAATTATTTTTGATGGAATTACTCTAACTCGTTTCCTTTTGGTTTAAAAATACAAAAAAACACATTTAAAACAAAATCTTTTTCCTCTGGTCTGACCATTGGAGAATTAATCTTTGAAAATCCATGTGGGAAATCCTTATCATTTTTTGGCAAAAATTTTTTTCAAATTTTTTCTTCGAATTAATTTAAATTTTACTACCATCACTTGTAGGTTATACCTAGTGATAGTTTACATCCATTTAAGCACTTTTTACAAAAAGGTTTTGGGAAAAACTTAACTTTTAGTTAGGGGTGCCGGGGTCAAATTAAGGTTAGGGGTGCGGATTTACTCTATTAGAGGATTTACGGAATTTACAATAGTAATACAATACAGAGTACAGAGTTACAGGGTTACAATATAAATCAAAAGTCCATTTTTTGTGCTTTTAAATGTTCTGTTTGCAGAGATTTTAGTGGATAAACATCCATTTTTCTCCCTTTTTCGAGCATTTCGATCAATTCGATCGGTCTGTTTAAAAAAAAAAGTTTTCCGCAAATTCTTGAAAAAAAGTGTTTTAACTCTTTAACTATATATCAATCTAACGTTCTTCTTGAGTTGAGTCATTCTTTTCCCTTCTTTGGAGGAACAAACTAGTGGGTTACCCTTTTCCCGCCCTCCTTTTCCCCCCTTTCTTTCCCCCCCTCTTTTCCGACCCCTTTTCACCGCTCGCAGCCCCTTTTGTGCGTCCTCCCTTTCGCCCCCTACTCGCCCTCTTTCTGGCGCATGTCCCCTGCAGAAATGCCTCCAATTCCGTCGTTCCGTATCGCTTCTGGCCTCTGGCTAAGATCAATGTGTAGTATCTGTTCTTATCGGCTTAATCTCCGGTACGAGTTCTATTGAACTCATCGAGATTAATCAATTTTTGGGACGGGTATGGTTTGTAGTAGCTTGCTGCTCGCCATACAGCGTCGGCCCGCTATTGCACTTACCGGCGGGATCGGCGCACACCCCTCGCAAGGGGGGTAACAAAATAAAACGACAAAAGCTAGCCAACAAATGGTTGCCATCTCTCGACTATTTTAAATTATTCGCAAAATAGTGTTTCAGTGCTTCCTTGGCGACGGTTGCCCTCTTTACTTCACATTGGTTCGATTCAGCGATTTTAACAAAAACTGGTGGAATCGCAGCGGGAGCACATGTGAATGCAGGATTATTTTGGGGAGAAAGAGTGCTCGAATATGAAAATGGAGCAAGGAAATATAATTTTAGCGGTAACATAAGACTTTGTATCAAATCTAACAAAATTTAGTTGTTACCGAGGTTCGAGCTGGGTATTCTTTCATGGCAAGACCTGTGTGGTGTTTTTGTGTTTTCTTTGCAGGTAATCTATAAAAAGGCTATAAATTTGTGAATGCAACTTTAAATTCAATCCTTTAAAACCCTATTTGCTGCCTTTGCAGCTCTCGGGCTTTTGTGGGTGGGCGTTGGCAGTTTTGTTGCGTTGTTTGCAGCAATTTCACGAAAGAGGCAATCCGTCGCTGGGCCAATCGGCATTTATCTATGGAGCTTATTAGCTTGTAAGCTTTTCTATTCAACAACTATTGTCAACTAAATCGAAAGTCTAGAGATAGATAGGCATAGATAGACAATCTAATCCGTTTCAGTGATCAGCTTCAGCGCTTGTGTGTTGATCTACTACATCCAATTCATGGCCACAATCAAAAACAATGTTTTGCTGCAGACACATTTGGATGCTGGTTTAAGTACACAAGATCAAGCAAGGTTGGAAAAAACAAAATTTAAGAAAGAAAAACAAATTAGACTCAATCGCATGGCTTTATTAATCAATGCTATGCGCTAATCAATTTCTGAATATTTTTGATTCACTCAACTTTAGACTTGGCACCTCATTCTACATGATGTTGGCTGCATTGGCTGCTTTATATTTCCCGCCAACATTCATCTTTTTCTCTCATCAGCAACAGAGAAAAGCTCGACAAAATGCGAAAATTTCGAACCTTTGATCCAAATATTATTATGTACTGATGTTTTTTGCTTAACACCTCAATTCTTGTCTTTCAATTTCTCCACACGGGTCTAAAGTTGTCTACTCATAAAAGTACCAATAAAAGTGATTTGCTTTCAAGAATTGCAAGTGTTCAAAAATGCAGAAAAAGACTTCGGCCAATACAATTTCGATAAAAATTGCTCAACCCGAACAACTTTTATCGCTCTTCTTTAGCAAATTTTCAATTTTATTTTATTTTGGTTTTCCTTATTTCAAAAACAAAATATTTGTTTCCCTTCCTTTTACTTTAAAAGACATACTTTATTTTTTTTTCTCCGATGTGCATTCAGGAGCTGCTTTCAGAATAATCGAGTTAAGAGAGCAAAGCCCATCCATAAGATTCTTTTTCTGGTTAAGATTAAGAAATCATGCCAATTTTCAATATAGCTGTAAGAACGGCATGTGGATGGGGTAGCAAAATGTTTCTTGCCTTCATGAAAATACCCTCACATATGTTCTTTGTGCATGGCCGTAATCGCTCGCTTTCTGGCAAAGGGCCTCTACCCATACCGATCCCTTTTCTCTCAGTTTTATCTCTGGTTCGTCTGCATTTGACCGAGAAAATCTTTCGCCTTTTACTAAAGATTTCCGTGCAGACGAACAATTATGAGTAACAACGAATTTTTGGAAGTCCCCTTGAAAAAGTGGGACAAAAGCAAGACTTTGCTTGACGCGTCGGATTGTATCATTGCATTGACTTTGGCTGTATGAACAGCGTTTTGTGCCCACGCCACGGGCAACCACCATCGAGCCAAAGTGTATGAGTGATCAAAGCTCAGATAAGTTGCCAGTTCGTCTTCAGAAAAGAAATCTAAAAAGGCATGTGCTTGAAAAGTACTTTGTGATACGTGCGGTGACGGTTGACTCCAAAGTGGGGAAACGCTTTCGAACTTGTGTAGAGACATCTCTGAAAGAAAATAGCTGATATCAAAAGATTTGGCTTTTCCACCTGAACACGAGTAATTGTGCTTGAACAGCATATCGAACGATATTCCTTCTGACCATCCGCGCTCGATCACTCCTTCCGGGAATGTTGAAAGCCACAGATAGTGCTAAGCTAAACAAACGTCTCTAGGTTTCTAATTAAGCGGAACGTATTGTATGTTTAGTTTTAATCGTAGAAATATCAGGAACAAAAAA